>OY776681.1:54458543-54696543 GCA_963675555.1 Leptura quadrifasciata | reverse complement strand
GGGTGTCAAATTACAGCCCAAATCAATATTTTTTGTAATTCGACCTTGACCGAAATTTTTTGGGTATAAGAATACCGCCGAAGCCAAATTATTGTCCAAAAATCTTTGACTTTGCCAAAATACTCCCGAAATTAAATTTGTTCGTAAATATTTGACCTTGTCTTCATTTTCGGCTGTCAGAATCTGCCGAAACCAAATTTTTGTGTGAACATTTAACCTCGTATTCATTTTTGGGTGCGAAAATACTACCTAAACGAAGTTACTGTTTAAAGCTTTGAACATGACTACATTCTAGGGTGCCAAAATACTCCCGAAATTAAATTTGTTCGTAAATATTTGACCTTGTCTTCACTTTCGGCTATCAGAATACTACCGAAACCAAATTTTTTGTCTAAAATCTTGAACTTGTCATGCATTTTCTTTCGGATGATCAAATTACTGCCGCAACGACGTTTTTGTCTAAAAAATTGATTTTATTTGCATTTTTTCAGGAGATCAAATTACCACCAAGTTAATTAAGTGGTGGGAGAGGGTGAGGTATATAAAAATGAATGTGAAATCGATTAAAGCATTAATATCAGACTTTTCCTTAACTACAGTTATTTGGTGTCGAATATAGTTCCTTGTAAAAACTATAATTTACAATGCAGTGCCCCCAGTGTAAAAAACAATTTTCATCAAAAAGCAGTTTGTCACGTCATCGTCGTGAAAGCTGCGCCTATAGAGAAATAAGTGTACATAATGCCCCGAAAAAAATCAAACTAAGCAATTGGAGTAAAAAATGTGATGGAGAGCCCCTAAATGCTGCTGGTCCTTCTGGTGTACAGTTTCATGCTGAAAAATATAATAACGAATTTGAAAATCTACCCGGACCTTCTGGCATGCAGAATCATTCAAAATCTCAGGAAATTATTATTCATTGCCCGCAATGCTATGAAAAAATACCTAAAAATAAATTAATGGGCCATTTGAAATGTTCATCTCACAAGAAAGTCATCAATATTGTGGAAGATGGAGTAGAAAAACTTCAGAGCGCATTCAAGAGCCGAATTTCGAGTTACCGTTTTTCTACAAAAAAGCAGCACACAGATATCTCTCTGTTTTTGGAAGAAGTAAAAGTAAAAGTTATCTCAGTTATTGAGAAGTATATTAAAACATTCTTCACCATAAAAATTAATATGGAATTATTTGGATTTTATGTTATTGAGGAGAAAGAATTGTCAGATATTAAATCATTTAACACTAAAAATAAAATTGTGACACATTCATTGGATTTATCAAACTTGTATAACGACTTCAAAGAAGAGATCATAGAGAAAGCATCAACTTTCCAGGAGCGAGATTCAGGTATGTTTAAAAAAATTTGTATTAATCACAGTTTACGTATAATATCCATATTTTCATTTTTTCAAACATATTAAACATCTTTTAGGATGGGCTCTGAAGCACGTTAGTTTTCTCGAAGTCAACTTGAACAAATTCAACCCGTTATTCGCATCATCATACATCAAGTTACCTAAATCTATTGAAAATAAGAGAGCAGTTTTGAATATTCAAAATAATGATAACAAGTGTTTTGCTTATGCTGTCAACGCTGCAATCTTCCCAGCGGATGGACCTCCTCATGAAGTGGCATCCTATCCTCATTATTCAACATTGCTCAATTTTGAAGGTATTGATTTTCCTGTCAAATTACATGATATTCAGAAATTTGAAATTTTAAATAATATATCTATAAATGTTTTTGGAATAAATAATCAATACGAAAATGGTAAAATGGTTAGCGAAATTGTGGGCCCTCTACATTTCACAAATAAAAAACAAAATACACACGTAAACCTATTGCTAGTTACTGATATTGATGGTAATAGTCATTACATACTTATTAAAGACTTGTCACGATTAGTCTCTAGCCAGAGATCTAAGCATCACGGTAGAAATTATATTTGCGACGGTTGCCTATTGTTTTTTAATTCTCCTGAGAAATTGAATGCTCATGAAAGAAATGACTGTAATCGTTTATGCACTATACTACCAGACCCAGAACCTAAAATCAATAAATGTGGGGAACTAATTGCAGGAAATATCTTGAAATTTGTTAATGTCGAGAAACAATTACCGGTTCCTTTCGTGATATACGCAGATTTTGAAAGTTTGTTAAAACCAATTCATTACAATGAACCATCTGACAGTAAATCTTTCTCCGTTAAAACTTATCAACACGAGCCGTACTCATTTTGCTTCTACTTAAAGTGTAATTTTGATGATAATCTTTCCAAACTTGAATATTATCGAGGTATTGATGTTGTGGAAGTTTTCGTTAAAAGACTGGATGAGCTTGTCTTACAATTATATCAGAATCACTTAAAAAATATAGTTGAAATGAAACCATTATCTCAGAATCAACAAGATATTTTCAATAATAGCCAAATTTGCCATATATGTGATAAACCTTTTGAGGATGGCGATGAGAAGGTCCGCGATCACTGTCATCTTACTGGCAATTTTCGTGGACCTGCGCATTCGCATTGTAATTTGAATTTTAAGATACCTAAATTTATACCAGTGTTCTTTCATAATTTAACTAATTACGATTCCCATTTATTTATTAAAAAATTAGCTTTAAAGCAAGAAAGTATACAAGTTCTTGCGCAAAATAAAGAAAAATATATTACATTTTCCAAACAAATTCTTGTAGATCAAATCAATGATAGAAAACCGAAAAAAGTTTTCATAAAATTAAGATTTGTCGATTCTTTTCGCTTTTTACCAGCTTCCTTGGATAAACTAAGCCAAACGCTAGAAACACATCAATGCCTCGAAATAAGAAAATTGTATACCGATGACCTGCAATTCAATTTATTAAGACGTAAAGGTGTCTTTCCATATTCTTACGTAGATTCACTGGAAAAATTGGATGGTACCGAATTGCCATCAAAAGACGAGTTTTTTAATATCTTAAGTGGCGAATCAATTTCTCAGGAAGATTATGATCGGGCTTGTAATGTCTGGAATACATTTAATTGTCAAACTCTCGGCGAATATTCGGATATTTATTTAATATCAGATGTGTTGCTTCTTGCCGATGTTTTTGAGAATTTTCGACAGATATGTCTACGGACATACAAATTAGATCCTGCACAATATTTAACAGCGCCATCATTGAGCTGGGATGCTATGTTGCGAAAAACTGGTATCGAACTTGAGCTTCTGACTGATATTGATATGCTTCACTTCTTTAGGAAAGGGATACGCGGCGGTGTTAGCCAATGCAGTAACAGAAAAGCTGTCGCTAATAATTCATTAATTTCCAATTATGATCCATCAAAACCAACGTCATATATATTATATCTAGATTCTACCAACTTATACGGAAGCTCAATGAGTCAGAGTTTGCCAACGGGTGATTTTAGATGGTTGAAAGGCTATGAAATTGAAAATTTTGATTGCACTAATCTCGATAATAATTCTCCAAAAGGTTATATACTGGAAGTAGATTTAGAATACCCACAGCATTTACACGACAAACACAATGATCTACCGTTTTGTCCGGAGACCTTTGTACCCCCGGACTCAAAAAATTCAAAATTAATATTAAATTTACATGATAAACATAAATATATTATCCAGTACAGAAATTTAAAATAATGCCTAGAACATGGATTAATACTTAAAAAAATACATAAGAGTTATAGAATTCTCACAATCTGCTTGGTTAAAAACATATATAGATTTGAATACTGAACTTAGAAACTCTTGTAAAAATCCGTTCGAGAGAGATCTTTATAAATTTTTAATAAATTCAATATTCGGAAAGACAATGGAAAATGTAGATAATAGGGTTGATGTGAAGTTAGTATCACATTGGAGAAATAGTATAGGTAGTATAGGTGCTGAAGGATTTATTGCAAAGCCCAATTTTAAATCCTGTAGTGTATTTTCAGAAAATTTAGTAGCAATTCAAATGTCACTATTAAAAATATTTTATGATAAACCGCTCTATATAGGCTTCACCATTTTAGATATATCAAAAACTATAATATATGACTTTTTTTATAACTTTATAAAGAAAAACTATGAGGATAAAGCTGTTCTCTGTTACACGGACACCGATTCATTAATTTTACAAATTCACACCGAAAATGTTTACGATGATATTAAAACAAATATAGAACTCTTCGATACATCTAATTTTTCAATTCCAAACGTACACAACATCCCGAAAACGAGGTCAACTCCAGGGAAAATGAAAGACGAATATGCCGGTACACCGATAGAAAGCTTTTTCGGTACTGGGGCGAAAGCTTACTGTATTAAAACAAATGATAATGTTATGAAAAAAGCCAAAGGGGTATCAAAAAGTGTTATTAAAAATCAGTTGCATTCAGTGGATTATAAACAAATTGTAGAAGACGGCGGTCTCATATACCGAAAAATGTATGTATTTTCTTCACATCTGCATACAATATATACTGAGTTGAGAAATAAAGTTGCGCTTTCCGCACATGATGACAAGCGTTATGTTATACCGGGAAGCACAAAAACTCTTGCTTGGGGACATTACTCTATCCCTAATTTCCTCAATAACGCTAACCATAATACTAATGATGATGCTTTAACGATTCTTTTAAGGGCATTTGATGAGATTATTGAACAGGAAAATCATGATACCGACTTTGATTTAAATTTATTGTAAGTTTTTTTGTTTTAGTGCAAAAAATGTTTTGTACTTATTTCAATCTTCAAAAAATTTGTTTTTTAATACCAGTATCCATTTTTGTTTTACTGTAAAAATGTTTATAATTTTAATATTCAAAAATTAGCTTTTGAAATTATTAACTTAGAATCTGGTGTGAGAAATTTAAGTCAGAAATTTTCAAATCTTCAATTCGATGCAGAGCATGAGGCAGTATATGGAATGGGAAGATTTTACTCTGAAGATGAATGTAATGAACTGGCTAAAAAATATGAAGTGGGCCATGAAGTTTGTCGAAAATTTTTGGAAAAGAGAATATGTGAGGGATGTCTCGTCCAAGAATTAATTAAATTAGGCTTGGGTGAATTTTTGCATCGAGTAAAACAATATTTGGATCCAGAACTTGCAAGCAGAATATTTCAAGAGGAGAACTGAATTATTTAAATATTTTATATTGTATTGTATTCCAAAATTTGCTTTTTATATAAATATCCATTTTGTTTGTAAATGTTACGAAATAACTACACAAAAAGTTTATAATTTCAGTCTGTATTTTAGGAAAGGTCTGATATTAATCAAATAAATTATCAATTTAAAAAATTGTTTTATTTCAAATCCTATGCATTATTGTAATAATAGATATTTTTATTCTTTTTTCAAACACTTCACTGTATAATATATAATTTGGAGAAAATAATGAACGTTCGCAAGTTGAATAGAATTACAGGATGTGAAAGTACAATGAACTGCTGATGTTGCATGTTACATAATACCGGATATAACAGTATAATGAACTGCTAACTTTGCAAGTTGAATAAACTTCTGACATTACGAGTTAAGTAATACCGGATGTATCAGTACAATGAACTGCTGATGTTGCATGTTACATAATAATACCGGATATAACAATATAATGAACTGCTAACTTTGCAAGTTGAATAAACTTCTGACATTACGAGTTAAGTAATACCGGATGTATCAGTACAATGAACTACTGACATAAGCTGCATAAAATGCCGGATGTGTCAGTATAATGAACTGCTAACTTTATAAGTTGAATGAACTGCTGACATTGTAAGTTAAGTAATACCGGATGTATCAGTACAATGAACTGCTGACATAATCTGAATAAAATGCCGGATGTGTTACAATAAACTTGTAAATTGAATAAGTTATGACATACTTAAGTACAATAAACTGCTGACTCCACAAATGTGGTCAAATAGGCATGTCTGAAATAATGTGGGAGGTATGATCGTTCACTATAAATCTGGAATATTAGTAGAACTCGTCAGTTAACAGTTTTTTACTTCATCCGAAATAAAGTTAATATCGAAAGATGTGGATGTGCTACGTCAAAGAAGTTGAGATTACGGACTTAGAAAGTGGTGTCCGCCATTTAAGTCAGAAATTTTCAAATCTTCAATTCGATGCAGAGCATGAGGCTGTATATGGAATGGGAAGATTTTACTCTGAAGATGAATGTAATGAACTAGCTAAAAGATATGAAGAGGGCCATGAAGTTTGTCGAAAATTTTTGGAAAAGAGAATTTGCGAGGGATGTCTTGTCCAGGAGCTGATCAAATTGGGGTTAGGTGGATTTTTGCATCGAATAAAACAATATTTGGAGCCGGAACTTGCAAACAGGGTACATCTTCAAGAGGATAACTGAATTATTTAAATATTTTATATTGTATTGTGTATTGTATTGTATTTTGTGTTATTATTTGCAGATATTAAAAATAAAAAAAAACAAAATTCTCTTTGGTATTATTTATTACAAAATCAAGAAATAAAATTTTCATACAAATAATAGACATTAGAAAGTGCACACATACATTTATTATTTGAATGGTAAAAACATTTTGGGATCGACTTCTTTAAAGTTGGTCGTTCGTCAAGTTCTAATACAGGTTGGGTGATAAAGTGTCTGATGTAGTTTGCTTTTTCGTTTCCTTTTACATAAACGCAATCTGCCACTGAAGTCAAATCCTGAATAATTTGACCGAACATATGCAATGGTGTAAATCCATCAGCCCATTTGATGCCGTGATGATTTCTTGTTAGCCATGTAACTTGCTTTTCTATCTCTGGTGAGAGTAAGTTAAATGGGTATGGTGGTCTAAAAATATAGTGGCACATTTTTACACCGTCATAGCCTGCGAGCTCTTTAACAATAAATTCGTTGTTTTCTATTTTAAATCCTTGAATGTCCACAACCAGCTTCATAGTTTTAGATTATGCAATTTTTTTAAAACTGTTTTCTTCATGCAATAAAATTCCACTATTTTTCTTAAGTATTTCAGTTTTTTTCTGTGTTCCTTCAATAGTCGCACATATTCTGATCTCCTTATCATACTAACTTACTTCTTCGAACTAGTTTTTGTTTATGCCAGCAAAGAGAAACGTGTAGTGCGCATGTCAATGTTGACGTACAATTTTAGTTAAAGGGTTATAAGTGAAATGTTTCTCATGTAATATAAGACAATATGCAGTAATATCCGAAGTAGTGGGGATATCCGTCTCAAACTCTATTCTCATGACCACTGACCCCGTTTGTATAACTTCTTTTTGACGTGAACAGTCGATATGCGTTATTGGTGCATAAGCCTTAAATTCTCTTGGATTAAGAATAGGCTGATTTATTTTGTGATGATAGTAAGATTCCTGAAAATTTGCAAACATGTCATAGAGGGTTGCGTATTTATTGCTTTTAAAGTCTAAGTATAAATCGTTATATGGGTATCTTTCAGAATTTAAGAAGACTCTTATGTTTCTAAGTCCACAGTCATCGAATTTGCTCATATCAGTTGTAATTTTCCCTTTTCTATCTTTCTGAAATGCTATTATTACATGTCTAGGAGTTTCTACCTTAGTAGACGTCTTAACAGGCCATGTATGTCTGCTTGACGGAGGTAGAGATGGATATTCAATTAATTCCCAGCTTCTAAATTTTATAGGGAGGTCTACATTACGACTTATAAGTTTATTCAACCTAAGCTGTTCTGACATATTAACAGTGACATGAGGGACCCTCCAAAATAGTTTACTAATAATAATTTTAGGTTTTTCAGCTTCATCGCTACTTGTAATGCTGTCTAGATCATTACTGTTACGTATTAATACTAATTCTTGTCTCATATTAATGACAATTTTTCGAAAATCTTCAAAAAATCCAACTAGTAGTTTTAATGGAATGCAAACATTGAAATTTCCTTTTACATCGGCTATAATTTTTTCACCCACGCCTGTTTTCTTTTTTGGAAACCATCCAGCATTTTGCATGGAAATACTTTCATTTTCATTGTATGATATATAATTCTTTAAAGTTGAAACTAATCCAACATTTCTCGCTCCATCTATTACAATTCCATTCATTTCATATCTAATTTCACGAAACAAAAACGCAATACCATTATTAATAAACTCCAGTGCAACAGTCTCAGTTCCATCCTCTTTCATTAATTTTCCTTCGATGTACAAATAACTATTGCACGGTGCAGTATAAGCATCTAAATCTTGAATAGGGATTCTTATTTCATCATTGTAATCCAAAGTTCCGGATATATTGGATTGATATGTATGGAACTGATACTCCGCAACAGAGTTGTCGCTAAAGGGCTGACCAGTAATATTCAGTAAATCCATTATACTAAAACTTCCAATCCAACTGATTTTAAATATTGACGATTTTTTTATGTTAATGGTTCGATATTTTTTTTAATACTGTTGATTTCCTTCTTTCTAGCTCTTTTATAGTATGGCTGATGCTTGTAAACGGATGACGTTGAATTAAATATCAGCACCATTTAATTATTTGATTGATTTTCTAAGATGGAGTCTAACAGTTAAAGTCTCTTTTTGAAAATTAACAAGTTGCCCTGCTTGGTCTACTATTTTGACAGTGATGTTGCTAATAGTTTTAACGCACACTGGGAAATAAATAATATTCAAAGGTGACTCCACTATTTTATACCCAACAGGCACTGTTGGAAAAAACTGATGAATAATATGTACAGGTTGTCCATTAGAAAAAGAACCTACTGCAATGCTGCAATCGACACAGATAGCATTCACTTTAGATATCTTTACGGTATTATCGGAAGTATTGCTATCATTAACCTTTAACTCTCTCTTCTCGAAACCTAATACTGGACCTATCGAATCTTTCACGTTGAAATTAATTCTCGTATTTGCACGTATAGTGACTTTAGAAGTATTAATATCTGTGGTAATTCTGATAACTGCTTCATCATCTTCTTCGTTTATTTTGTTTACTATGAATTTTATAATGTCATCAATTTCATAACATCCCTCAGGAATTTCAGTTATATGTTCATAATTTTCTCCCCATGCAAATTTATTATTACTGTTGTCAATATTTGGAATAATATTATATGTATCAAAATTTACTAATCCAATTTCATAATCTATTTCATCATCTAAATATATTGGTGGATTGAAACTGTAATTTAATACGGAAGATTCTGCACTAAGAGTGAAAGTAAATGACATATTTACACATTAACGGTTTATAATGAAATGATCCTAAGATGCATGCATACGAAGGTTCACCTCCCGCCAATCCACCAATCATATGAGGGGGTGGTTTATCCCCTCCACTCATCCAATACGCTTAGGTGGGCGGAGCTTATCCCCTCCACTCAACCAATCCGCTTAGGTGGGCGGAGCTTATCCCCTCCATCGACCAATTACAATACATGGGTGGGGTTTATCTCGACCAATCACAATAAGTGGGTTGATATTCACCTCCCACCAATCGACCAATCATATTATGAGGGGTGTGGATTATCCCCTCCACTCAACCAATCCGCTTAGGTGGGCGGAGCTTATCCCCTCCCATCGACCAATCACGTTCGGGGTGGGGGGAGGAGTGGGGGGTATACATGGGGCATATGGGGGGGGGTACATGCCTTTTCTCATTATTAACCTACTATTCGGACATTTTGTCTTTGACTACCCTCACAGTCTACGTGATTTTGGTTTATTTTCCAGCAGGGATTTAGTTTGTTATTTGTCAAGTCAATTAATTTTTGTAGGGGCTCCTTTGTTATCTTTTTATCCCCCTGTAAAATAAAACCATAATCTAAAAGCCAATTTCTTAGTAATTTCAAAAGGTGTGGTGCATCTGCAAACATGTATATGTTCTTGTTGGTTTCTGGATGAAGAAAAAAGCATGTTTCAACATTCACTCCCATTTCCTTCCATAGTCCAACATTTCCACCGCCGCAATCACTCACACATACCACTACATTGTAAGAGATGTTATGCAATTCTCTAATTATAGAAATTAATATTTCTTTGGTAATTTTTTCGTCAAATGCTATATATTCAGGTTGTTTCCATTTTGAAAAAAGTCCACGAGCTTGTACCACCTGCATTTGACTATGGGGTCCTAAAAATAGAATAGAAATTCTTGATTTTTGTAAGTTCAATATAACTAATTAAATCTAAGAAAAAATGTAAAATAATAAAAATTATAATAAAAAACATTTACCCAACACCCGATCTTTGGCTGTGTCATATTCCTCTGTGGATCTTACTTTCATTTCATCAAACTGAATTACTACGATTTTGTCAAAGTCAGTCAGATCTTCTCCAGCCAATTTCATCATCATTAAAACATCCTTGAGCACACCTTGACTTACATCCAACTGAGATGCCCAGCGGTGAAGACTAGATAATGCTGGCAACGGATACTTTAATTTATCTCGCAGATATAAGTAACATTTTTTACTATAATATCTTATAGTAAATGCCACTGAGATCTCTTCTCATGTCCAAATTACCTTTTTCTTTCGTTTAGAAAGCAAATCAATTTGATTTTTTGTTAGGGCCAAGTTGAGCATTTCTTCTGCAATTTGGGTTATTGCAGTCTTCTTAACAGGATTATTATATTTTAACTTATAATATTTCAGCATTTTATTTAAACTTTTTATTTTATTGCATGATTGCATCCTTAAAGAGTTATATTTTTTGAGAAGTTGTTCATATTTATTTTTATAATTTTCCTCTAACTGTGGAAGATCTTCAACAAGGATTTTTTGCTGATTATTCTGTGGGGAAGAAGAATCAGTTTGACACTGCTTTGAAGATGCCTCAAAAATTTCATATGAGTTTTCAATATTTGGAGAATTTGACGTAGATGGCTTATAGGAACCTCAATCTTGGAGGTCTGAAGTGGCATTTCAGACTGGGCGATTTCACTAGTCTTATTTTTCTCATCAATAATAATTGCTTCTAATTTTATTGTTGGAACTGCAGTTTTTTTAAATTTTCGGCGTAAAGGTAGGCCTAGAGAGAGAAAATAAATAATACTTATCTAATTTCAATCAAATGTAACATTTTTTACCTAAAAGCTCATTTTGAAGGTCACGTTCATAAGCATGTTTGTCAAAATGATTAGAGCAAACACGAGCATTTTTTAAATTAAACGTATCTGCCTTTTTACATCGACGAATCCATTCTTTCTGAATGGTACTAGATACCCCACCATCATTTGCAACAGGGAAACAGTGGAAAATGATATCCGTAACGCCCGCTTTTTTTAAAGCTAAACTGTTATTTTTACAAGATGCTACATTGATGTCCAGGCATCTTCGTTACTTTAAGTTAAAAAATTATAATGAAAAAAATACTTGTAAAATCTGTTGACATACTTACAAAAAAACAATTGGGTTAGAAATATAATTCACGAAGAAGTTCAAAATTCACAAATAGCTCACATAAACAAATACAAATAGAATTGAACGGATTCAAAAATATTTCCTGTTAATAAGTTGATAATAACCAAATTACAAAAAACACCTTCAAAACACATAAAAGGAGAAAGAAACCAAACACAAATATGGCGTATACCTAACCGGCGCAATCAACTACCGCCGCACCGAGAAATACACCGCTTAATACGTCACTAAAGGGCCAAACGGAGTGGGGAAATGGGCAACGTTACTCTTATGGAGATGAGCAATCCTTTATAGTTAACCATCCTTGTTATTTACCTACTGATGTAGTCAATGCTAGTTTATGTAATATGATTACCCATGTTCTGAATTCTAGTGGTCTGATTAAATATTGATGTAAGACTGTATGATTCTATGATGTCGGCAAGTATGGCAGAATTTAAGGATTGCGTCATATTGTCTATGTTAAAGTCAGTTAAAGTAGTTTGTCAAATTCACTAAAGATCAGTAAAGACAAGCAATACAAGTGCCATTTTTGTAGGTTATACAAGAGCATTCAAACTTACTTTTACAATCATGTGCTATGCAGTTCTTAGCAAAGATTGCAGTGCCACCATGTATATGGTTTTTTCTCGAGTAGTCACTTATTTTCTGGTAACCCGTTATATTTACCTGATCTATTTGTGCGTTAGTTTCCCAATGCTCACCAATGCAGACAAAATCAGGATCTATCTCATCTAGAAAGAGTTCCAATGAGTTAATTTTATTTGTAATGCACTGTATGTTGTAATTTAACAGTTTTAGTGTTGTTTCTGCACCATTGATGATCCGGTACAAGTGTCAGAATTTATAATGTCCGTTGGTACGTTTGAGGTTAAAGAATCGGTGGATGCGCTTCTAAGACCGGAAAAAAGGTGTTTTAAGTTGTGTCCCTTGAACATCTTGAAAGTTGACTGGCCGCTCATTTGTTTGATTATTAGATAGTCTTTGTTTTGGGTTATTGAGGAAATGTTGACCTATTCTAAAGTTAAATCTAGCATAGGTAACTTCTTCTGGCCAGAATTCCTCTATAATTCTTAATATCATTTATATCCCCACTTTTGAAAATAGGTCTTATGAAGCTATATTTCCAGAATTGTGGGAAAACGCCCAGATTTATAGACAAATTAAACAAGATATGTAACGGGCTGCTATCAGTATAAATACAATTTTTTTAAAATATAGCTGGAATTCCATCAGGACCACAACTTAAACTGTGACACATATTGACATTAATATAAACATTGTCATTACAATGATTGTTATCCACTATATCTGCAACAGCTGCAATGTAAACAAAAGAAAAGTGGTCAGCGAATAAGTTAACCGTATCATAGCCATTATCACTGCTTATATCATTCAAGAACATATTGTTTGGGTACGAGTAAGTGTTGTTACTAGCGTTCACAAATTTCCAGAAATTTTGTGGGTCCGAAGAAACATTAGCTTCAATTTTATACAGATAAGATTTATAACAACTATCCGTTAGAACTTTACATCTTGCTCGCAGATTAGAAAATTGGACATAATAATCATTATTATTAATTGACTTATATAATTTATGCATCCGTTTCTTCTCCTTCACACAATTTTTTAATTCATAACTAAACTTTATGATGAACAGGATTGTATAATGAAACTGCACAGATAAAGTGGCAAGTATCCTTTCAATATAACTTAATTTATTATATGAGACAAGAAGGGGTTTGTACAAAACACCTACTAGTATTTTTTATTTCTTATGAGTGATATAAAGCCATAATTGCTCTATCTCACAGTCAACTTCGTTATTTAAAGATATGTCCAATATACCACACCGAAAAGAATTTGTCATATATATCCCCACACCGCCACTTCTAGTTCTTCTATCTGCACGACGGAAAGTGTAACCCGGTATGTGCACCAATGAATTTGGGTAATCTGATGGTAACCATATCGCCGGATGATGCTTGTCTTCCGCGACTAATGGCGACTCGTCATGAAAAATGTGACGACATTGACTTTTTGCCAGAACTAAGTCAAGAGTTCTACCGTTATCATTTTTTACATTGTTATATTGATCTAGTGATAGGAAATCCATAAAATTGCGTAATATGCGGCTTTTTGGGTCATTATCAGTAATATTAAATATAGTGGAGTACATTAATATCTTATTTGTCACTTTCGTGGGGGTTTCGTCGTTGGAAGCTGAATTTTATATAAAATGAATGCTTATATACTGATACTCTTTCCTATTATTTGGGTTTTCTACCACATATATTATTATCCTCTTCAAAACAAATCACCGAATCTACAAAATAATAGAATTATTGGAAAAAACTTCTGCGCCCGTGACGTTTACGCCAAAGGAAAAGTCAGAGGTTATGTTTTGTAAATAATATAAATCGCAATAAACACAGAAATCATGTATTTTGCTGACGTTTCGGAAAGTAATCTCTTTCCGTTTTCAAAGCTATTTTTTGGAAGAACTCTTATTTTGCTGTGTATGTCAAATACACAGCTTTAAGGTTCTGTTTATGTTATTTCCATAGATACTTACTACTTACACAGAACATAGAACTGATGATATTTTCTTTTAGATAATGTTGAGTTTGTTAAGTTCTTCTTTTAACATTGGTAGCCAGGTTGTACAAATATCTACAGAACAATTCGATACGCACTTATCTTCATTTAATAAGATTATTGCTGATTCTTTAATTTTTCTTTTTTTGGTATCTGCTTCTTTTGTTAAAATTTTTGCCGAGTCCCAGTTTATTCTATGTCCGTTTTCCCAAGCATGTTCACAAATCTTTGATTTCTGAATTTCATTCTTTCTAATGTAATTCTTGTGCTCATCCAACCTCACACTGAAAGGTCTGGATGACTCACCCACATAACATTTATCACATTTGCACGGGATATTGTAAATACAGTTTTTTGAATTCTGCTCCCTGTTTATCGGTTTTGTTTTTGTTAAAATAGATCTTAAAGTGTTCCCCGTTTGAAATATCGTCCTAACATCAAATTTGTCACCTATACGGCGTAGCTTTTCCGATAGTCCGTATACATAAAGAATTATTGCTGTATAATGACGTTCAGGTTTTTGTCGTACCTGATTGTCCCTATTTTCAACATTTATGAAAACTCTATCAACAAAGGCTTCAGGATATTGATTTTGTACTCTTTGATAAATTTTTTCTCGTTATTTAATATTTCATTATTAGATAAAATTATTTTGGCCCTATCGTATAAACATTTTACAACACCTCTTTTAACATTTATTGACTGATTGGAGTTAAAATTTAGATATCTATTAGTATGTGTTTGTTTTCTATAAACGCTTGTTTCAATTCTATTATTTACCCTTCTAATTAAAATATCTAAAAACGGTAGTTCATTCCTACTTTCTACTTCTAATGTGAATTTAATAGACGGTTCCTTACTATTTATATTTTCTAAAAAACTATCTAATAAATCGACACCATGAGGCCAAATTGCAAAGATGTCGTCAACATATCTCCACCAGACAACCGGTTTGTTTATACAATTTTGAACATGTGTGTTCTCAAAGTTCTCCATAAATATGTTGCTTAAAATTGGTGATAATGCAGACCCCATAGCCATACCAAAATCCTGCTGATAGAACTCATTGTCCAATTGAAAATAGGTTGTTTTTATACACAGTGTTAAGAGTTCCATTATGCTATTTACACTTAATTTAGTCCTAGTTTCCAAATTATTATCATTTAGCAACCTGTCTTTAACTATTTTTAAGGTTTCATCTACCGGAACATTGGTAAAAAGACTAACTACATCAAAACTAACCATCAGGTGTGATTCATGAATATCGTTTTCATAAATTTTTTCTATGAAATGTTTACTATTTTTAATATATGAATCGGTATTTCCAGACAATGGATTAATAATTTTAAGTAAAAATTTTGCCAAATTATGACATGGTGAATTAATAGAACTAACAATTGGTCTTAAAGAAATATTTTGTTTATGTGTCTTTGGTAAACCATAAAAATGAGGAGGCTTACTATGATGTGGTGTAAGTTTCCTTCGTTCAAAATCATTAAATTCATGTTTGTATTTAAACAGAGTTCTGTAAATTTTGCTCTCTAGTGATTTTGTTGGATCTTTGTTTAGTTTTGAGTAGGGTTCCTCATTTACAAGAGTTATGATTTTTGTGTTATATATATCTTTATCTATAATGACTGTGGCATTACCTATGTCTGCTGGCAATATTTTTATACTTTCATCGCGTTTTTTTAAAAAAACGCGAAAAACTTACACCACATCATAGTAAGCCTCCTCATTTTTATGGCTTATCAAAGACACATAAACAAAATATTCCTTTAAGACCAATTGTTAGTTCTATTAATTCACCATGTCATAATTTGGCAAAATTTTTACTTAAAATTATTGATCCATTATCTGGAAATACCGATTCATATATTAAAAATAGTAAACATTTCATAGAAAAAATTTATGAAAACGATATTCATGAATCACACCTGATGGTTAGTTTTGATGTAGTTAGTCTTTTTACCAATGTTCCGGTAGATGAAACCTTAAAAATAGTTAAAGACAGGTTGCTAAATGATAATAATTTGGAAACTAGGACTAAATTAAGTGTAAATAGCATAATGGAACTCTTAACACTGTGTATAAAAACAACCTATTTTCAATTGGACAATGAGTTCTATCAGCAGGATTTTGGTATGGCTATGGGGTCTGCATTATCACCAATTTTAAGCAACATATTTATGGAGAACTTTGAGAACACACATGTCCAAAATTGTATAAACAAACCGGTTGTCTGGTGGAGATATGTTGACGACATCTTTGCAATTTGGCCTCATGGTGTCGATTTATTAGATAGTTTTTTAGAAAATATAAATAGTAAGGAACCGTCTATTAAATTCACATTAGAAGTAGAAAGTAGGAATGAACTACCGTTTTTAGATATTTTAATTAGAAGGGTAAATAATAGAATTGAAACAAGCGTTTATAGAAAACAAACACATACTAATAGATATCTAAATTTTAACTCCAATCAGTCAATAAATGTTAAAAGAGGTGTTGTAAAATGTTTATACGATAGGGCCAAAATAATTTTATCTAATAATGAAATATTAAATAACGAGAAAAAATTTATCAAAGAGTACAAAATCAATATCCTGAAGCCTTTGTTGATAGAGTTTTAATAAATGTTGAAAATAGGGACAATCAGGTACGACAAAAACCTGAATGTCATTATACAGCAATAATTCTTTATGTATACGGACTATCGGAAAAGCTACGCCGTATAGGTGACAAATTTGATGTTAGGACGATATTTCAAACGGGGAACACTTTAAGATCTATTTTAACAAAAACAAAACCGATAAACAGGGAGCAGAATTCAAAAAACTGTATTTACAATATCCCGTGCAAATGTGATAAATGTTATGTGGGTGAGTCATCCAGACCTTTCAGTGTGAGGTTGGATGAGCACAAGAATTACATTAGAAAGAATGAAATTCAGAAATCAAAGATTTGTGAACATGCTTGGGAAAACGGACATAGAATAAACTGGGACTCGGCAAAAATTTTAACAAAAGAAGCAGATACCAAAAAAAGAAAAATTAAAGAATCAGCAATAATCTTATTAAATGAAGATAAGTGCGTATCGAATTGTTCTGTAGATATTTGTACAACCTGGCTACCAATGTTAAAAGAAGAACTTAACAAACTCAACATTATCTAAAAGAAAATATCATCAGTTCTATGTTCTGTGTAAGTAGTAAGTATCTATGGAAATAACATAAACAGAACCTTAAAGCTGTGTATTTGACATACACAGCAAAATAAGAGTTCTTCCAAAAAATAGCTTTGAAAACGGAAAGAGATTACTTTCCGAAACGTCAGCAAAATACATTATTTCTGTGTTTATTCCGATTTATATTATTTGCAAAACATAATCTCTGATTTTTCCTTTGGCGTAAACGTCACGGGCGCAGAGGTTTTTTCTATTCTATTCTTTTCTATAATAATTCTATTTGTAGATTCGGTGATTTGTTTTGAAGAGGATAATAATATATGTGGTAGAAAACTCAAATAATAGGAAAGAATATTCGTAGAATGCCACAAATAACTTTCAGACAATACTTATATACTGATATTTCAAAGTCCCGAGCCCGCCAAAAGACATTTCTGCAAAAGGCCATTGAACTTAAAAAACGAGTTATTCATATGGTGGCAAAGAAGAGGTAAATAGCGATTTTTTGGCATATTTTTCATACAACTTTTACAGAGGAAATATTTTTTTATAATTTTCAAATATTATATATTACAAATATAATGCATTTCTTTCAGAAAATGAATATGACGTTCTGTCTGTGCTTTAGTGAAACCTGGACACTTGATGATCAAATAAAACTAGTTTCTTTACATAATTACGTACTAACCGCCTAATATGGAAGGTCTGTCCATATCCATGGTGGAGTTGCAATTTTTGTCAAAGTAGGTTTAGATTATAAGTCATATAATTTCACCAGTAATTACTGCGAAGAGTTAAATATTGAATTATGTGCGATTGAATTACGCAAAACCAAGTCAGTTATTTGCTGTGGTTATCGTTCTTGCAGAGGAGATCTAAATATTTTCAATAATATGTTAACTGATTTTTTGAATCATCTTTCGACTGAAAAATATATCACTTTCTTTGCCGATTTTACTGTCGATTTCTCAGTTAAACCTATCAATTCTCAACTTATAACAGATGGCATGGCATGGAAGAGTGTGGAAATGATTTCACAAGAGTCACTAGTAGAACTGCAACCAAAATTGACAATGTGTTCTCAAATATACAACAAAATTTTAGTAAAACCAGAATATTTAATCCCCACTTATCTGATCACAACTGTTTGTGTTTTTCTTACTCAGAGTCAACAAATATCTATAGATCTACAGAGCAGATGACATATAGGTTAATAAATAATCATACCATAGAAAATTATAAAATATCTTTAACCAACTGTGATTGGTCACACTTTTATCAAACCCTTGATCCTGATCAAATGACTGAAATCCTAGTAAATAACGCAAAAAACTTCTATGACACTTCCTTTCCCCTCAAACATTATAAACAGAAAAGACATAATATCAAGTATAGTCAAAACGTAAAAGCTATGAAAGATAAACTTATAATGATATATGACCTAAGCAAATTTGATAGTAATCTAAAAGTTGATTACAATAAACTTAAAAAAGATTACAAACGAGCTCTTAAAGATGAAACTATCAGGCACAATACTGAACTTATAGCTAATTCCAAAAATAAGCAAAAAACAGCATGGTCAATTATTAAACAAACATCTAATTATAATCAAATATCTCATGAAATCAGTGCTGATGACCTAAATAATTATTTTGTTAACATAGCTGATGAAATTCTGGGAAATTTAAATTATAATAATTCTGATTATATAAATCTATGTAAGAATAACAGCGTACCTTTTTCGTTTTTCTTAGAACTAGTCTCAAAGTATGAAGTTAGTGATCTAATAGACAAATGAAGCACATCTAAATCTAGAGACTATTATGAGCTTTTATCTTTCATAACTTATTTCATCAATTTCTGTTTTGAAAACGGAATATTTCCTTACTGTCTAAAAAAATCTAAGGTGACCCCTATCTATAAAAAATGAATTGAGAACCAAGTTGGTAATCATAGACCAATATCAATTATTCCAATTTTATCCAAATTGCTTGAATTAGCCTTTAACATAAGATTAATGCACTACTTGAAAAATAAGAACTTATTAAATCCCTGTCAATATGATTACAGTAAAGATTCTTCAACTACTAAGGCATTAACTGATATGATTGTGTATATAACAGATGCACTTGAAAATGGACATATGGTAGTTGCTTCATTCTTGGACCTGTCCAAAGCTTTCGATTGTGTGTCACCTGACACATTATTAATAAAATTAGAGTGTTTTGGTATAAGGGGACCTGCCCTGTCTTTAATTAAAAGTTATATGGCAGACAGACCTCAGTGTGTTTGCAGTAATGGTGAAATATCTTCCTTAAAGTCTCTCAAATTCGGTGTTCCTCAGGGGTCAATATTAGGACCAACACTATTTATTCTCTATATCAACGACATATCAGATCACATTTCTATAAAAATTGTTGCATATGCAGATGATAGTACTCTACTTTCAGCACATAATAATATGGATAACCTCATTAATATGTCAGCTGATGCACAACAACAAGCTAAGCAATATTTCTCTAATGTAAAATTAAGCCTTAACACACAAAAAACTCAAAATTTAATATTTAATCTGAACACACGTATCTGTATTGACAATAATAATCCCGTTAAGTGCTTAGGTATCACCTTAGACAGCAAACTGACCTGGGAAAGCCAAATAAATTGCCTGTCCAAAAAACTGTGTAGTAGAATATATCTGTTGAAGAAACTTAAAAATCAAATTGACCAAACCATTATCTTGCTGGCATATCATGCACTGTTTCATAGCATAATGTACTATGGAATTCTACTGTGGGTGGCTCTGCACATACTGTCAAAATTTTAAAATTGCAAAAGAGGACTATTAAGAGTTATTACTAATGCAAAGCATAGAGAAAACTACAGACCCTTGTTTAAAAAGTTAAGTATTCTATCTTGTACAAATCAATATATTTTTCAATGCATTCTTTATGCTAGAAATCATCTATCTCATTATCAAACTCAAAATTGCTACAATACTAGGAATGAATCTGTCATAGCTCCTTTTTTCGTCTGACAAGAAACATGAATTCATTTATATATTTATCGATCAAATTTTACAACTTACTACCAAATAACTGGAAAACACTTAATAATATTGCTTTTGCCAAGAAAGTCAAAAATTTTCTGAAAGAAAACGTTTTTTATAAGATTAACGAATTTATCACATATTTTAATGATTTTTAAGAAGTAATCTGTGTTGTTAATACTTATTTTATTTTAATCACTGTATTTTATAATTATTATACTTATGTCCAACATTCTGACGCCATTGCTTTGTATCATTGTATTTAATTGTATGTATTATATTCATTATCTGTGTACTTGACGAGTGTAAACAATATTGTATTGTCACACACAATAAATAAACTATCACTTTTACATTATACATTATTGGACCTTACAGAACAACGATACTTAAAACGTCAATATCTCAGTTTGAAATGCCTCAAAATTTAATTCAATTTACACACTATCTCCGAAATGAAAGCCAAAATCAAAATTTTATACTCTTTTAAGAAAAGTTTAATGTATCCTTTTCGAACATAACAGCATAAGATTTATAATTTTGCGACTAATAATGAATAAGATATACAACTAAATGCAATGCGATGCAGATTTTCTATGTTCCGTTTGATGTCGTTTAGCAGGCGTCTCCACTCCAACAGCATACCTTGAATTTCGCTTTTCCTCATAGCCCCATCTCGCTTCGACATTATATAGCACTAAATATTCTATAGGATGTATCGGTGTAGCAGTAAAAAATACATTATTTATAAATAAACAAATTGATATTTTAACCAAAAGTTGCAATAGTTTGCTTCATAGAACTTGTGCTAATACAAAATTTATAAAATATAATATAAAATAGTCCCATATATCCAAAAAATAATAATAATAAATGTTTCAATTGATTATGCCCGATACATAATTTTATGCAATGAACCTATGATTAATAATTACTACAGTTGTTTCCTAATATTACCACGAATTGACAGAGATTATTGACTTTAGATGGAAATCAAATTTGTTAAACATACCATATACTTTACCAAGTAATCAACACATAACAATAAAATACCTGATCAAATTAAAATTCACTCGTCAGCCCAACCCATTTTTCTTGCATGTGCACACTTTGCTTTCACAATCTGCAATGACGACCTACTTTTAATTTAGTTGAATTATGAGTGACTGAATATTTTACATTTTTGCACCCAAAAGAGGTTAAAACAATAAAATTTTTAAATGAAGCTGTTTCGTCCGCATTTTTTATTTTTATTTTGAAATAAATATACGCTCTATATTTTAGTTGATTTTATTTTATTAAATTAATTCGCCCGCTTAAATTCTACTTTTGAATAAAAGGGTATCAAAGGATTTTTTGTATTCTCTTATCGCCAAGCCATGCGCGGCTCTACGAGAAGAAAAGGTCGCCATATTCGTATCGTACGTCGCTCGTGTATTATACCGAACAAAGTTTCCTTCGCATTAAAAAGGCATTTTTGGATTCGAGATTTAATTTCAATGCAAATCTTTTATTGTTTTAACTGTAGTTATATGAACTGTCAAATTGGGGTGAAAGTGTCCGGAGGCTGTGTCAACCTTGACATCCCACAGGTGGTTCGAGAGCTCTCACCATACCACCCTGCCACCCAGACCAACAAGCAAGGTAAGAGGTGCAATCGATCTTTTGATACTTGAGTCTTATATCACATGATTACAGTCCACATTTAGTTCCGCTGCGCGATTAAGGTTTTTTCCGCTACATTTTTTTTGGTTCTTCGATCAACGGATTGGTTTTTTGTTTAACTGTATTTAGTATTTATTTGATAATTTTCTTATTTTCTATCAAATTTAGTTGTCATAAATTATGTGGAAAATAACAATATAGACTGCATTCTATTAGTGGAAACCAAGCACAAACAAGAAACCAATATACAATACCGTAACTGGAGAACTATAGAACTGAAGGGAAATTCAATCACCAACTATGCAAGAGGAGGAAGCATAATTTAGAGCCACCCCAATCTATCAATGCGCAAGGAAAATTCCCCACGGTTAAATAACCCTCTTAACGAAACTACACACGTCAATACCATTTCAAGATGAAAAATTACATATTTTCCTAGTTTACGTTCATCCTAATTCCAGAATAGAAGAGAATATATTCACCAAAGCTGCACAATACAAATATGCAATCATAATGGGAGACTTCAACGTCAATAGAGCAAAGAAAAAACAAATCAAAAATTTTTTAAATAACTCCAACTTTTCACAGTTTGAGATGCCGCCCACATTCCTAATGCCGAATAATATTGACATTCTACATACAAAAAATTTAACCAACAACTTCCAGAAAGTAGAACTCATACCAGATATTGGCTCGGATCACTTAGCTGTAGATATCAACTTCGATTTGCAAGAACCTACAGTAAACAATGTAAATATTAAACACAATTTGAATAAATGCGATGTAGTTAAAGTTAACCAAGAAATGTCAACTTATCTTAACGAAATAAAAGAACAAGCAGTAACACAAGATGCTATAAAAAAATTTAATGAGAAGCTCTACAGTTCCATCATGACAAATTCATCCATATCAAATAATAAATTTTACTCCCAAGAACTACCCCCGTATATAATAAAATTAATCAAAACAAAAAGAAGAATGTACAGGGAATATAGAAATAACCCAGATCCACTAATAAAGACATCCATAAATGATTATAATAAAAACATTCATAGAATGATACAACAATACAGAACGCAAAAGTGGTTAGATACATGTGCAAACATCAATCAAAAACAAGGTAGAAATTTTTATCATGAATTAAAGAAGCTATCAAGGTATAAAAAGAAAAACGACATACCTACCATAGAAGAAAATGGAAATTATTTCTCTGAAGATTTAGACAAAGCTGAGGTATTTGCAGACCATTTTAAAAAAGCTTACTCCGAAGAACAGAGTCCAAATTTCAACGAAGAAAATTGTAATGCCGTGAACAACTGGTTCCAAAATTACCGTAACATCATTCCTAATAACGAACACCCTATTATAAATGAAGAAATCTATTTTGAACTATTGTCGAAAGCAAAAAACACAGCTCCAAGCATTGATAATGTTTCATACAACATTCTAAAACAATTGAATTATGATATCCACCAACATATTATTAAAATATACAACTTCTGTATCCAGAACATGTACTTTCCTAACGAATGAAAAAAAGGAGTGATAATAACTATCCCTAAGCCCAACACAGATCATTCTAAAGCTCCCAACTATCGACCCATCACGCTATTACCTGCACTGGGGAAAATATTCGAAAGAATCATAAAAACTCTACTAGAAGCACATGTCAAGCACAAAATACCAGGTTACCAATTTGGCTTTACCCCAAAGTCTTCCACGCTCCACCCACTAGCAATACTTGCATCAAATGTACAAAGGGCTAAACTGGAAGCATTTATAGATATGTTTAACGCTTTAGTTCATGAAAATGGTAGCCTTTGTAGTATTGAAAAGTTTAATTATTTGATTTGTTTTTTAAGTGGACCTCCTCTTTCATTAGTTAAATGTCTACCAATGACATCAGATAATTATGAAACCGCTTACAATAGTTTAGTAGACAGATATTCCAATAAGAGGTTACTGGCTGTTGCTTATTGGACGGAAATTGAAAATAGCACAAAATTGACATCTAAACATCCTAATAGTCTTCGGAGACTCTTAGATATATTTTCGGAAAATTGGGCAGCCTTGAAGAATTTAGAATTCCCCGTTGATGAGTGGGATTTTATTTTAGTCAATATGCTGTTGAAACATTTAGATTCATCCACTGTTACGTGTTTTGAAATGCAACATGGTTCTCTTGAAATTCCGACTTACTCTGCACTAGTAGATTTTTTGAATAAACATTGTATAGCTTTAGATACTTTAACATTTGGATTACAAACGCCTAAAAATAAGAAAGTTTTTTTTAAACAAAAATCACAAAATCGTAACTCGCCTAGTTCCTCGCTTCTCATTAAGACGCATAATGTGACTTGCAGTTTATGCAAAGATGGTCACATGCTTTATAAATGTCCAATTTTTATCGCAAAATCTCAATTAGAACGGTTTCAATTTGTAAAAAATTCTCGTTTGTGTCTTAATTGATTAAGTGATATTCATATGATTAAAAATTATAATTCAACGTCTGTATGTCATCAATGCAATCAAAAGCACCATACTTTATTGCATTTTAATAAACGAGATGCGCCATCTACGCAAGTTGAAACAGTTGTAGAGTCTTCATCAACTTTAGAGTCTGTCAATTCGCTAACTGGGTTATTACCAAAAAAAACTCGTGTTTTACTTGAAGTTTTAAATAGTCATGGTAATTTTCAAAAGGTTAGAACACTTATAGATCCTGGTTCACAAGTTTCTTTTATAACTCAAAAATGTATCAATAGTTTAGGTTTGTCGCGCTATAATTTGTCACTTTCGGTGCAGGGTTTAGGACCAATGGAAACCACAACGCGTTCTGGAGGAGTAACTATCAGTTTGCGCCCTATTGGGCAACTTTCACTTATGTTGAATGTGGACGCAGTTATTTTGCCAAAAATTTGTAATGAATTGCCCATGTCTTATGTGTCCAATAAAACGTGGTCTCATATAAAGAATTTACGTTTAGCCGATCCACACTTTCATAGTCCTGGCGCTATTGACGTTTTGTTGGGTGCTGATATTTTTCCTCAAATATTACTTAATGGTCAGCTAGCTGGTAATATCGATGAGCCAGTTGCATTAAATACAATTTTCGGCTATATTATATTGGGTAGGGTACAAAATTCTTCCTTACCGCCTGTACAATCTTTTTTTTGTACCGCTGAAACAATTTCTTTGGACAATACACTCAAAAAATTCTGGGTATTAGAGACTGTACTGCATATAGAAATAACATCCCCAGAGAACGTTTTCTGTGAACAATTTTTTTTAGATACCTTTTTCAGAGATGATAGTGGTCGATTTGTAGTTTCACTTCAATTTAGAGATAGTACGTCCTCCTTTGATGATACACACCCGCTCGCGCTAAATTGATTTTTGTCTTTAGAACGCCGCCTAATTAGAAATTCTACGCTTTATGAAGAATACAAAAATTTTATGAAAGAATATTTAGACTTAAGTCATATGGAACCCGTTTCTGAATATGTTACGACTCCACATACTTATTACATTCCGCATCATTTTGTATTGAAACCAGAAAGTTTGACGACGAAATTAAGGGTAGTATTTAACGCTTCTGCAAAATCGCCTTGTGGATTTTCCCTTAATGAGACATTATTAGTAGGACCTAAATTGCAAAAAAATATAGTAACTATTTTGTTGAATTTTAGATTACATCGCTTTGTGTTTACTACCGACATCAAACAGATGTATCGGCAAATTTTGATTCATCCTGATCATAAAGATTATCAAAGAATTTTGTGGCGGTTTTCTCCTAATGAACCTATACAAGATTTTAGATTAAATACTGTCACATATGGAGTTAGTTCTGTTCCATATCTCGCTATTCGAACCCTTCTCCAATTAGCAAAGGAAGAAAACTTAAATTTTCCTTTAACTTCCAAAGTTATCTCAACAGATACTTATATCGATGACATAGTAACCGGTTGTTCGTCACTTGCAGAGGCTCGCGCACTTCAAATGCAGTTAATTGATCTTTTGCATAAAGGTGGATTTGAGTTGAGGAAGTGGTCTAGTAATGATACATCTTTGCTGTCACATATGCCTGATTCGCAATTATGCACAAACGCCCTCTCCTTCGATACTGACGTAGATAATTCTTTGAAAGTGTTAGGTTTAGAGTGGCATCCTGGAAGTGATTCGTTTTCATAAAAACTCGATATACTTAACAGACCATGTACAAAACGTAATATTTTGTCGGAATTAGCTCGTGTTTTTGGCCCGCTTGATATACTAGCTCCTATTACATTTTTTACTAAATTGTTAATACAACATTTATGGTGTTTAGGCCTGGATTGGGATGCGCCACCACCAGATGATGTACTTAATCATTGGAATCAGTTCAAATCGGAATTACCGTTGTTGTCTAAATTTCAGTTACCCCGCCGTGTAATCGATGATACTTTTCACATGAATGAAGTACATGGATTCTGTGACAGTTCTTCAAAGGGATATGCGGCTGTGATATATTTTCGCTTTTTCAATAAAGATACCCAAGAAATTAATACCTATTTTGTTTGTGCAAAATCTAAAGTCGCCCGTTGAAAACTATTTCGATACCCCGCCTAGAACTTTGTGCCGCCGTACTATTATCAAATTTGCTTTCTTATGTTTTGAATGTCTATAACATTACTCTTAACTTTGACAAAGTTTACGCCTGGTCCGATTCACAAATTGTTTTAACTTGGATAAAATCGTCTTCACACAGATGGGAAACGTTTGTTAGTAATAGAGTTTCGCTTATCCAAGAAAAGATCTCGCCTTCGTGTTGGTATCATATTCCTTCTGAAGAAAATCCCGTGGATGTTGCTTCAAGAGGTTCACTGCCATCCGAGTTATTAAAAAATTCATTATGGTGAGCGGGACCCACTTTTTAAAAATATCCTCGGAATTCTTGGCCAGTTGCCCCAGAAACTGTTGATTTATCTGTGGTTTATGAGGAAGAATGCAAAGTAACTTTGAGTACCTTTTCGCCTTCGACTTTTGTCGAAACTATATTAAAGAATTATTCTTCTCTCGGTCAGCCAAATTTGCCAAAAAAGAAGACAACAGGGAAAAAGTACGACTCATATGCAAAACAAGAAACCAACAGGCACCTAGACGCAGAAAATACCCAGAACGAACCCTGTGGGAATATATTAATGACATAAGAGCAACATGAACGACAATAATCCATGATACATAGCACACCCTCTATATTCTCTATATTTATGTTTATATACTTTAATTTATATATATATATATATATATATATATATATATATATATATATATATATATATATATATCTATATATATAGTAATATGATGGATTATATAGTAATTAATTAAAACTACAGTTTAATGATGTGGACAACAGCTCTATGGCATCATACTTTTTGCAAATAATAAGCTCACACAATTCAAAGGACAATGTATTAGGTGTATAAGATAGTTTTGTAGTTTAGAATTAAAAACAACAAACGGAAATGTGATTGTAAATATTGTGTTAGTGTACGGGATGGAATGAACTAAAATATAATAGAAGATTTCATGTGATTGAGAGTAATGGTAGAAAGAAGCTGAGTAAGAAATAAAATTAAAAGTTTTGAGAAGGCAAAAAAATACAAAACATTGAAATTTGGTTGCTAGGAGAAAATTGTTTGAAAAAAGAAATGAGAGAATGACAAGCTTGAAGGTGACATATGAAAAATAAAGTATTAAAATAAGATTATATATTAAAAGAAAATGTAAAATAAAGCCAAATACTGAAAAACAAGGTGGCTGATTTGTTACAAAGATCATATTATCACGCTATAAAGCTATAATAATAATATATTTAGCAGTAGTTATGCAGCAAAGTCGGTAAAGTGGTACCATACCAAAATAAATAATCAAAGTCAAGGAAGAATATTGGAATTATAGAAAAGTGTCTTAAACAGGAACAGTGTGTTATAAATATTCAAACAATCGAAAACTATATTTTGTGCTTAAACTTTAATTTACGAAGAAATTTGACTTTGAAAGTAAAAATAAAAAAAATATATATACAAAAGTTGTAGAACTTAACTACATTCAAATGGAATGTCATCATGCCAAGCAGTATTGAAATTAGTATAAATAATAGGTAAATGTAGCTACTTTTAGTTAAAAGAAAAAAATCAATACTGGTTGGTATATTTACTTTTAAGTTATTTAGAGAGGGATATATTTTAAGGATTTTGAATATTAACATGTTCTGTTTGGTTTCATTTGTAAAATAAATGTTATTTTCTTTGAAAGTCATTAGAGAGAGTTTCTTGTTTATATCATTTATATTTGGAATATTCAATAGTTAAAAAGAACCGACTTTTAGACCTTGAGAAAAGAGCACTTCAACACGCATAGGTAAAAATTTAATCACTTACTAAACAAAATTTAGTTCTATTAAATGAAATATAAAAACGCTTATAAAATAAAACATATACTTATAATTACAAAATATCTGTTGTGAACATAAAAATATGAAAATAATTAAAAAACATTTATAATATATTTTTATAATGAAACTATAAAATAAAATCTAAATTCCTCTTCCTACATTTTGAAAAACGGTCAATTATATTATCAATATTAATGTCCAATTCTCTATGCACATTTAATAAAGAAAGACCATTCAAACGATTTTCGTGCATTGTTGACCTTAACCAGGTTTTTAATCTTCTTAATTGGGAAAAGCTTCTTTCTGATGATGCAATCCTTACAGGCAATGTACAGTAGATGCTTAGCAACTTGTGCACAAAAGGAAACATGTTTTTATTACAATTTGATAGAGCAGTTATACAGTCTTTTGGTGCGCTATCTTTCTGAGATGCCCATGTCGTTTTCCACACATTCAGTTCACCCATGAGAGTTGTTTTTAGGATATCCGGGTGTTCTTGAAGGATCTTCCCATATTTTTTACTTAAAACAGCAACAGATTTAACAACAATTTCACTTGAGACACTTGAACTGAGTAAATTAGCTGGAATGAGTGTACTAAAGTAAAACAAGTCTAGTGTTTCTTCTTTAAAGCGAGACTCTAAGTCGGAAATGATACTTTCAAGTAATGGGATATACACAGTAATTGTGTAATATTCACATTAGGGTTAGAACGATTTCTCATTACATTAGATAGTCTAGGTGTATTCAATTTGATATTAAGTTTTTGGAGGCATTCTTTAATATCACTCAATAAACAATCAAAATGCTTTACTGCATCTTGACGCTTCTCGTTCAAAATTAAAATTGTGTGAAGTACAGTATCCTGTGCCATTTGAATATCAATATTTTGTGTTTGCAATAATTTACTTAATGGTAGAGTTATAGCAAGTACATCACTTAAACAATATAAAGCAATTATAAAACTGCAACTGGACATGCTAAGTAAAAATCCCTTCGCTCTACTAGATGATTCTCTATCTTCCCAATTGCAAATTAAATTCAAAGCTTCCAAAATTTTATCTAGGGAGCCCCTAAATTGTAATACCGAATTGTGTCGTTCTACCCATCTCGTTTCACATAATTTAGAAAGTTGTTGCCCTAAAGTGTGTTTAAGAACAAAATTGCGTTTTGCTGATGCAGTGAAGAAAGATATGACTTCCTTCATAGTTCCTATGCAATTCCGAATACATTGGACATTTGACGATTCCGACAAACTTAAGTTAAGAGCATGATTGTAACATGGGCACCATATAGCCAAATGCATCGACTTTTGAATTTCTTGTACGGCTCCTTGTTGCTTAGATGCCAAAACGCTACACCCATCTGTGCAAATTCCTATGCAGTTTTCTAATAATAATAATAATAATAATAATAATAATAATAATAATAGCTTTATTGCCCAACAGAAAATCCATTTACAGGGCAATACATACAAAACATTTAGAAAGAAAATGTATTAATTAAACAACTAATACTAAATAATACAGCAGCATATAAAAAAAAAAAGATAACAAAGACAATGAATAAAAACAGATATACATAAACTAGTAAACAAATAAATTCTAATATATTAGATCACACTAACATTAAAATGTTGAATAGCCAGCTCAATAAGGGTTTTTAATGAACAATGATGTATATCGCATAAATCACATAGCATATTAAAATTTTGGCACATAACATATAATGGTGACTTTAATAAAATATTTGTCCGGGCTAAAGAACATCTGAATGTTTGGTTATGCCTTAAATTACTTCTAGGAACATTGAAATGAATAATACCAAGTAATGTTGAACAGTCAATCATGTTATGTAGTAACTTATACAAAAAAGTTAGTGACATACAAATTCTTCTTAACTGTAAACTAATAATATTAAATCGATTACCTAAATATGTGTAACTAATTCCTCTCTCAGGATAAATACCATCAGATTTAAATACCAGATATTTCAAGAACTTTCTTTGAACCCCTTCAATCATAGATTTCTGACAATTGTAGAATGGATACCAGACTAAAGACGCATACTCAAGCCTAGAGCGAACATATGAGAAGTACAACAGTTTCAGGGCATTAATATTTGTAAAGTTTTTGCAATTTCTCACGATAAACCCATAGAATTTCATTGCCTCAGATATTTTTAATTTTACATGTTCATTAAAACTTAGTTTAGAGTCAAACAATACACCTAAATCTTTATTGAAATTACAACGAGATAATAAATCATTCTCAACATGATACGCATATTCATATATCGTTTGTTTTCTCGAGAAGCTAATAATTTTACACTTCGAAATATTAAGGCCCAATTTATTATCCAAACACCAAGCATGAATACGATCTAGATCGGATTGTAACTCCCAACAGTCACCAATATCGGTTATATCTGCATATATTTTTAGATCATCCGCATATAAAAGCTTGCATGAACGAATGACGTCATTTAGATCATTGATAAATAAAATAAATAAAAGTGGACCAAGGTTAGACCCTTGAGGGACACCAGAGGTAACAACATAGTGCCTTGAACTAAAACCATTGTATGAGACATACTGTTGTCTATTTGCTAAATAAGATTTAATAAGTTCTATAGCATGTGGATGGAAGCCAAACAGTGCAAGTTTACTAAGTAAAGTGTTATGATCAATTCTATCAAAGGCCTTAGAAAAATCTGTATAAGCAACATCTACCTGTCCCTGACCATCCAATACATTTGAAACATACTGGGTAAACACTGCTAGATTTGTTACCGTTGATCTGTTACTGAAAAATCCATGTTGATTAGGTGATATTTGATTGCGAACGGAGAGGTAGATGCGCTCATACAGAATAATTTCTATTAACTTTGCAAAATTTGAGACTATAGAGATAGCTCTATAATTATCAACAAGTGCTCTATCACCACTTTTAAATACTGGACATACCTTGGCCAATTTCCACTCATCAGGAAAGTCTTCGTTTTTAATACAAGATTAAATAATATGCATAATGGAACAACTAGAACACCCACACAATCTTTAACAATAAAGGAAGGTATATTATCAGGACCTGAAGTCATTCTGTTTTTTAACCTTTTTGAAGCATTTAAGATTTCATCTTCCGTTATCTCTTTAAAAGTAATGCTTTCATGATTATCACATACTTGAGTTTCATTTACTATATTAATTCCTGGTGGTAAGTAAACACTCCTAAAAAACTCACCAAAGACATTTACAATATCTTGTGGACTGTCATGAAACATATTACTGTATGACATTTTACCAGGAATTCTAGAAGTTCCATTTTTTGAGTGAATATATGACCAAAAAAATTTCGGGTCTTGGGAAATTAATGATTGCGCATTATCGATATAATTATTATATGCTACTTCAATTTGATTCTTTACTAATGACCGTACTTGTCTATATTCATGTAAAAAATAATCATTACGGTTTTTTTTATACTTTTTAAATAGTCTACTTTTTCTCTTAACATTCTTAATAATACTCGAATCAAACCAGGGTGGATAGTTGCGTTTAAATCTTCTATACAATGGGACGTTTTCATCAAAAGATCTATAAAGTTGTTCATAAAACTTATGTACTGCTGATTCAACATCATCTATTACAGTTAAAAATGACCAGTCTATCTCAAAGAGAGAGTTATATAAAGGTACAAAATTAGCCTTCTTAAAATTATATGCTTTTTGGTCTGGGTTAGGTAAAAACTTTGGCTCAGTTGCATCGATTGAATGAACATTAATTATTAAAGACGGATGATATGCATCTTCTTTAACAAAAGGTGCATTGTCCCTCATAATATTACAGTTTACATTGGTTATAACCAGGTCAAGTAGTCTTCCATTGTTATTTAATATGTTATTACATTGATCAAAACCAAAGAAATTTAGAAAATTTTTAACACAATTAGATTTTCTATCATTAGCAACAAAATTAACAAAGAAAGGAGCATTTAAATCACCGAGCAACACAATATTTTTTGCTTGTAAAATCTCAAATTGTTCAAGGAATTCAAAAAACAATTCAAACTCATTAATCGAAGTTGAAGGTGGTATATATAATGCAAATATAATAAGTGAGCCAAAGTTTATACAGCACTTAACAGCTAAAAAATCGATTGTGGGAAAGTTCGTATCAAAAAGCGATACATCTAAAACTTCAGATTTAATATGACTTTTAAATGCTAACAAGACTCCTCCCCCACATTGTTGATCCAATATTTGAAATTTCCTATCCTTCCTAAGTACCACATATGAATCTGGAAACAATTCCCCACTAGAAACATCAGCATGAAGCCAAGTTTCACTAAGAGCTATCACATCAAACTCGCAATCACTTACAGATGAGTAAAATTCAGTGACTTTAGTGTTAAGGCCACGTACATTCTGATAATAACAGGTATTGTCGATCTTCTGACGGTGCACACCTTCATCTATAAAAAATCGGTCTTGCTCTTTTTGATCTCTAAATTCCTTAGATATGATGGACACTCCTTACTCCATGTGTGATGATTAAAGTCAATATGTTTAATATGAAGTTTTTCAACTGCACGTTTACAGTTAACACATACAATCCGATCAGCTGCTACCACACATTCATTTGTACTATGGGAATCTCCACACTTGGCACAGACTGACTCCTTGTTACAGTTTTTCGCAATATGGTTAAACCCACAACAATTGTAACAGATTGAAAGATCAACAGCATCATATACCGCACATCTGTCCCAGCCAATATTGATTTTTCCTATTTTTAGTATTTTATCATAGCTTACACCATCCATCTGTACATATGCAATCGAACTTCTTTTATTTCTCTTACTTGGAGCAACATGTAACACCTTAATTTTAGAATTATCTTTGGTCAGAATGTCTTCATTTTGCACAAGCATCAACTCTTCAATTTCATTTGGAACGTTTGTTTCAGTTATACCAACAATTTTTACTTTTGGAAGCTGTTTCTTTGGTTCGCTAATATCATATTTTTGTCCAATTTTGTTAGATGCTTCAGTCTTTAATGTTTCTGCAGCTATTTTATTTTTGCATTCAATTACCACCCCTCCATTACGTAAATTTTTCATACAGGACACCGCTATTTTTGTAGGATCGAGAGAGTTTTTAACTTCTTTCCTTGTTTCCTCATGTTTCTGATTGATATTTTTGGGTCTAATAACTATCACTGGTTCAACCTCCTTTTTCTTTACCTTTTCTGAATAGGTTTCAACTATATTTTCCTGGGTTTTTATTACCTTGCCAATATCACATTTTAGCTCATCATTCTTATTGTTTATTGCCATTGAAAGTGCCTCCAACGTCACGCCCTGTCTTTCAATTATACTTTTTTGTTCATCTATGATAAATCAAATGTCTTAATTTGGTTTACTACTGTTTGTCCTATAATTCGACCAGTCAAAACGGGTTCTAAAGTTTCAGAATTTAACTCATAATTTTCAGAATGGCAATCTAGAAATGATATGAAATCTTCTCGTACGTTATTACCTTCCATGTATCTGAGAACAATTGACATTTGTGATGTATGAGATACATCAGTAGTTTCGTCAAACATAATACTGAAATACTTAGCATCTGTTATCTTTTAAAAATATTTCTTCTTTGCAACAGTCTATTAACTCATTCTGAGTCCTTTTACTTATATACATAGCTCTGGAGGATGTATTCTTTAAATGTTCTTCTAACACTTTATCACCGGCTTCTATTCTATATCGCAGAAGTTGTCTGAAATTTCCATCATTCTCAGAACTATTTTCACTTAACAAATCTCCATCATCTCGATGCCCTCTGAATGGAATATTTTATTTTCCAAGAAAGATAATCGATTGAATGATGGATCTTAATCTGTTTTGGTTTTCTGCAATTTGCCTTGATCGGACACTGTCAAGTAAATTTCTTATATCTAAGGTAGGATTTTCATAACATTGTAAGAAGTTATTGCTGTATATGATGGCTTTAGAATGATACTTGTTCCCATCATGTACATCAAGTGCACCGTCTTTTCCAAATAATTTTGCAAAGCTCTTCAGTTTGGTTACTAAAGATTGTGGCTGTAAGTTGGCATTAGGTAGAGAATCAGCAAAAATCACACAATACTTGCAAAAGAGTCCCCATTCTTCCTCCGAATAAGCTATCCAGTTGTATATTGTAAGATGGGAATGTCCTAAATACCGTTTTACTACTTTATTGTTTTTATTATGTCCTGAATATGGGAAGTTGTATTTATTGTCTGGAACCCACGTATTTTAAAAAAATATATATTTTTCATAATCCGATAATGATAGTGTAGGCCGGCCCACTGCCTTTCCAATATCGAACTTAACATTTTTAATATTTGCATTTAATATTGGCGCCATTTCCGGTTCTAGACTTGTGCTTGTTGATGCTGTCGCGTCGGCCATCTCTGCAGATGCGACATTAGCAGATACATTTGTTTCATCTTTCGTTTTTTTTAAACTGGTAGAAAATACGAATCTAAAGTTCGTTTTTCATTTTTAAATTCTAAAAGACAATTTTTAATTAGGAAAGAGCGAGTTGTGAAAATAAATTATGCTTACCAATAAATCAGGGGATACGGATAAATAATTAAATTAACGTTTTAATAATTAATCGTTATAATCTGATAACTAACAAGCCTTCTGTCTAGGTGCCTACTCTACACTATACTGACACTGTCCCATTACCAAAATGCAACTACTGCAAATCCTACAAACTGTAACTGAAATATAAAAACAAATCACATAAAAACTATGTAGACATAAGTAAAAGAATGCCGATGGGGCATTATAGTCAATTGATTGTACCGGGCGGTACAAGATAACCAAATGATAACAAAGACAAAGCAACAAAGGATGCCGACTCTTCCGTATAGACAGAATTAGACTATTAGAGTTTATACGAAGTCAATTGAGACGGCATAAAAACTGAAATTCAGTGTAATGCCAGCATTCCCTATTAACTTAGTTTAATTTATTCCTAGTTGAATGGAGATAGTATTCCATGTAAATGGGGGGGGGGGGGGGGGCATGGCCCACCCTATGACCGCACCTGTTAACAGAAAGAATATTTAACTGGCTTGACATTTTTCTTACACTAGTGTATCTGTTGGTGCTTAAGATAATTCTTAACACACTGTTTTGTACCATTTGCAAATTCTGTATATCACTTTCATTTAAGGTCAGTAGTAATGATGAACAGTAGGTAAGGTGAGGTTCAATGATAGTTTTATAAATAGTTCTTTTACACCATTTAGTTAAATCCTGTCCAATTCTACCCAAATAGTTAACTTTTTTATTAACTTTCCGTACTACAATATTTCACATGTTCTTTAAAATTTAAATGTTCATCCAAAACCATTCCCAGATATCAGAAAGGAGGCAACGAGTTGAAATCAACAGTGGAAACGACGTAATGCTTTCGAATGAATGTAAAACTGAAAAAGGAGTCCCCCAGGGTTCAATACTCGGCCCTGTATTGTTTAATTTATTTGTGATAGATATAGTAAATATTATAAAACACTGTGATATTCATCTGTATGCTGACGATATACAAATCATGTTGAACTACAAACCGGAAGATGCCGCAATTGCTTTTCAAAAAGTTAATGAAGACCTGAATAACATACATTGCTGGACAAATAAAAATGGTCTAAAAATTAATAGTAATAAAACTCATGCCATAATTTTTGGTAAAAAAAAATGCGGGAAAATACTGCAGTGAATGATTTATATATTGATAATGTGGCAGTAGCATTTAGTGAAGTTGTTTATAACCTAGGACTACGAATGTATAATAACTTGAATTATGCAGCACATATTTCCAATCTTAGTAGAACGGCTTTTCTCAAGCTTAAAAGTATGTATCATTTAAAAGACTATCTATCAAAAGAAGCCAAAATAAAAATTTGTGACTCCTTAATATTATCGAGATTAAATTACTGTGACGTGGTATATGGTCCATGCCTACGAATGGAAGATGCAAACAGACTGCAAAAGGTACAGAATTCGTGTTTAAGGTACTCCTGCCAGGTGGCCCGTCGTGAGCATATTAGCCCATACCTTAGACAAATTGGCTGGCTAAATATGAAAGAAAGAAGATTACATCACTTGTGCTGTCTAATTCATAAAATAGTAATTAACATGAGTCCGTCTTATTTATATGCCAAAATCGAGAAACGTTCAGAAGCCCATAATGTAGAACTTAGACAGAGTGACCTAAGATTAAATTCCCCTGCACCATACGGAATTTTTTAAAAACAGCTTCAGTTATCAGGTGGCAAACATCTATAACCAAGTGCCTACTAATATTAAAAAGGTTCAAGGAAAAATTGTTCCATCTTATTAGGGCTAACCTTCTAACCTCTTAAACGGTAATAATACGTTGACATGAGACATTTCTATACTTAATTTTATACGTTCTTGCAAGTTCATTCACAATTTTTTGTGTTTTTTTTTGTGTTTTCGTAATTTATGTGTTGTCATTTTACATTAAAATTGTATGGGTCCTAAGGCAAACCAATTTTTTCAAATTGTAACATGCCTTGTTTTGTAGATTTCTTGTATTTACAAAATGAAAAGATTTATTATTATTATTATTATTATTAATTAACATTGATTTTGTTTTTTTATATATTCAGCTTTAATCTGTTTTCATTTAACCAGTCCTGCACCAATTTAAGTACTTCATTTTGTTACGTGCTAAATGCTGTTTTATGCCTTCTAGGTAGACAATAAGTAATTACTGAGAGGTGTATCGAGGTTTACCGCGCTGTTAAATTTTGTAGCTGAGACTAGAATCTTTTGGCTGTTTGAAAATTTTAAGTATTTGGGCACAGTTTTCTTTTATATGTTATTATTATTATTATTAGCCGTTACTCGAGTCCGAGTATAAAAATGTTACAGCCGATAAATTGTGTACAATAAAAAACAAGTAAAAGGTGTAGTCTATTGTAATTCCCATTCATCTACGGTGCACACGACTATGGCTATAGAGGCCAATTTGGGAGAGCACATGTCGACCGCAATCAGGACAAACATAGACCTGGTTAAGTCTTGGATTCGGCCTTCTTGCAGCAAGATTTCCTTGATAGCTGGCCACAACCCCTCGCCATTCGGTTCTGTCCGCTGCAAGTTGTTCCCATTGCTCGTCTGCAATACCGCAGGATTTTAGATTTTCATGGAGAGCGTCTTTGAACCTCTTTCGTTGACCGCCACGCCTTCTTCTACCGCTTAGCAATTCACCATAAAGTGTACATTTAGGAAGGCGGTTATCATGCATACGATGAACGTGACCTGCCCATCTTAGGCGTGCTCTTGAAATAAGCACCTCAATTGGAAGGCTGTTTGCTCTCCTGAGTACTTCCACGTTTGATATGTGATGGAACCAACGGATTTTCATCATACTTCTGAGGTGTCTTTGCTGAAAACGTTCTAATTCTTTCACATGACGACGGTAAGTGACCCAGCTTTCACATCCATATAGCAGTGTTGGAATTACAACTGCTCTGTAGACAGCCATTTTCGTGGACAAAGCAAGGTCGTGGTTGTCAAATACTCTCTCTCTAAGTCCCCAGAATGCTCTAGATGCAGCGTTAATTCTATTGCGAATCTCGCTGTCCATGTTTGCTTTGTCATTAACAACGTTGCCTAAGTAATTGAACTGATCCACCACTTCAAGAGAATTTCCGTTAAGTGTAATGTCTATTTGGTTCACTTGATGAGGAGTTGACATAATCTTAGTCTTTCCAATGTTGATTTTAAGTCCCAAGGAATCATAGCTCTGGGCATACACATCTAAAAGTTCTTGAAGCTCTTCCGGCGTAGAGGCTAAAAGTGCACAGTCATCCGCATACTGGAGATCACAAATGAATCGTGTGCGTGTCTTCGTGAAAGCTCTAAAGCGCCCTATGTTAAAGAGACCGCCATCAAAACGGTATCTGAGACCTATTCCTCTGACTGTCAGTTTGTTGTCAACAATAATTGTTAGAGCAGTGGTAAACAAATTAAAGAGTAGGGGTGCCAGGACACATCCCTGCCTAACTCCAGTGAGAGTTTGGAAAGGTTCGGTTGCCTCATTATTATACATAACCTGGGCGTTGTTGTTTGTATGTAGACTGCGACATACTTCCACAAATTTTCTAGGGAAAAATTTATATGTAGTGTATGAGTTGTAAACATAATATGCCTGTATTTTGTAAATAATTAATTTTTTTGGCTATTCAAAATTTTAAGTATTTGAATATGATTCCTTTTTTTATGTTAAATGTAAATAGACTCACATGTCGGGTAATTCAATTCAAATCTTTTATCATTTGGGGAGGTATATTATATAAGTTATGATATATAAGTATATATAAATAAGTTCATATGCACGACTTTTATTATCTCGTGTGAACCTAATGTGAACCCTTCGTGATATCACGCACGGTAAAATTAAATTATATAACCAAGGACCGGTTTTATTATTATCTTTCAACTTTCTCAGCTAGTGCTGGTAAGGATACACCATATTCCGGGGTAAGGTTTACCAACGAAATAGGCTCGGACGGTGCTGATGTTTTGTCCTTTACTCATTCAGAAATTTCCTTGTAATATGACAGGTCTGAAGAATGGCTGCCTTCTGAATCATCTTGAGTACGGCTCTTGGGAGATTAAGCTGTTCTAAGTATTTCAAAAACTTCGTCGTGACAACTCCTGTGGCAGAGATTATTATGGGGATTGTGCAAACTTCATTAACTCGCCATACATGTTTTAATTCAATGGCCAAGTTCTGATACTTGTTAATTTTTTCCACTTCTGTTTTACGCAGATTGTTGGTTAGTGGGCAGCCTATGTCGACAATAGTGGCAGTCTTATTTTTGTTATCTATTATTAGAATGTCTGGACAGTTGTGGTCAACAGTTCTGTCGCTACGTATGGGTCTATCCCAATACAAAACTATTTCATTATTCTCCAGAACAGGCGCAGGGGAGTATTTGTAAAACCGTGGCGGGTTTTGAACTAGGTTGCACTTGAGAGCGATCTCTCTGTGTATAATTTTTGCTACCTTGTTGTGTCTACTGAGATACATTCCATTGGCTAAGGCTGGGCAGCCGGCTATAACGTGCTCAATGGTTTCTCCTGTAGAATTACATTTCCTGCAAATATCGGTGGTTCCAGGAGTTCGGAGGATGTGCTTTTCATAATTCCTAGTTCGAATCACTCGATCCTGAATCGATATTATGAAACCTTCCGTTTCGGGGTGGAGTTTTCCGTCTCTCAACCATAACAACGAAGCTTCTTTGCCAACATCTAGGTTGTTCAAGGCTGTTGGATATTTCCCATGCAGAACTTTCTCTTGCCAGGTTACCAGATTTTCTGCGTCGCTATTGATCTCTACATTTTGTAGGCGCTCCTGGAGTTTCAACGGGGTGTACCCTTGATCACACTCAACTACTTTTTGTATTAGAGGTCTGTTGGAATTTAAGAAAAAAGATCGCATGTTCTTTTCTTGCGTTTTACATAGATTGAAGATATTGATAAGGCCCCGACCTCCTTTGTCTCTGGGTAGATACAACCTTTCAACTGCACTTTTTGGATGGTGCATCCGGAATTTGGTAAGAGTGGTTCTTGCTATTAATAATAATAATAATAATAATAATAAATCAGTTTATTTATGCAAAAAAGAAAAAGGTATTTTTACATAAAAAGGTACTGGGGTCAATTTTAAATTGGTTTTCACCCAGACCAACAAGGAATACTTTACAATATTATATAAGTCAGGCATTAAATAAAAATAAATATGCAAAAGCTAAAATAACACAATGTAAAGATACTTAAATAGGACAGATATAGACAAACAAGTTAAAATAATGTATGTAAATGGAGCAGGTCTAGAACTTTATAGTGAAGCTTCCAGTTTTTATTCTATTAATTAGGCTGCTTTTAAAACTAAGATATGACAAGTTCTTAAGTTCAACTGGTATTTGGTTATATATATTTGCAGCTTGGTACGAGAAACTATTTTTGAAATGGGCTGTTGAGTGGACGGGTATGCTAAGAGTGGAGTCACATCTTCTAGTCGTTAGTGTATGTGCTTCTGATCTTTTTTCAAGCTTCTCACTTAGATATTCGGGTTTTTGGAGTTTAATGACTTTATATACCAGGCAACAAAGATGTACCCATCGCCTGGTCTTCATATCCATCCAACCTATGTCTGAGAGGTAAGGGCTAATGTGATCTCGATAGGGAACATGTAAAGCAAAACGTATACATGAGTTTTGAACCTTTTGGAGTTTATGTGCAGTTTCAGCGGTTATGCAAGGACCATAAACAGTGTCACAATAATTTAGGCGTGATAGAACTAGAGAGTCACTAAGTTTTAACTTGGCCTCTTTGCTTACGTAATTTCTCAAATTGTACAGGCTTCTGAGTTTTGCATAAGCTGACTGACATAAATTGGTAACATGCTTCTTGTAGTTGAGCTGGTCATCCATAACAACTCCAAGATTTTTTACGCTTTCACTGAATTTTATTGTTTCGTTTTTCATTTTTAGGACAATTTCTTGTTTAATTTCACTCTTTAACTTCTTGCTACCAATAAGTATAGCCTCGGTCTTTGTGGGATTTATTTTTAGGCCATTTTTCATAGTAATGTCATAGAAACTATTTAGATCTTCATTTATGGATTTGACTGCTTGATCTAACTCACTGGCTTTAAAACTAAGTTTGAGCTGAACATCGTCAGCATAGTAATGAATAGAACAATGTTTAATAGCACATTCCAAGTTTATCACAAATATATTAAACAACAAGGGACCAAGGATGGACCCTTGTGGCACCCCTGGCTTTGTGGTTTTATATTTGGAAGTAGCCTGACCTTGATCTGTTATCTATCTAGTTCATGTAGATCGGTGTTTGAATACTTTATAATTCCGAATGAATATATTAGTGTGGGAATGGCATATGTGTTAATGGCAGTGACCAGGTTTTTTGAGTCCAATTTGGTGTGTAAAAGTTTAGTGAGGCGTACAATATATTTTTCTTTGAACTCATTCTTTAGTTTTGTGTGATTAATCCGTTTATTTTGTTGGATTCCTAGATATTTGTAGGTTTCATCTGGAAGGAGTTGTTCAAAATCACAAGTATCTTCGGGAAGTATTACTGCTTTTCCTTTTCTTATGTGGGTTTCTGCACATATTATTTCTTCTTTTTTTTTTTTTTTTTTTTTTTTTTTTTTTTTTTTTTTTTTACAAAAAACCAGTCACCCTACTCTGTGGCTCCGACCCTCACAGAGGGGAGCTGGTAATACCAATAGCCACTCCCCACGCCCGTGGGGTGAGTGACTACCGGGTCCGCGAATCGTGTGCCCTGAGTAGACGTAATGAACCGAGGATGACAGCCTTCTGCCGGCTAAGATCTCTGCCGAATCTCGGCATGCCGGTATGATCTTTAGTTCTGAAAGCAGCGTCTGTCTCATTCCACCGAGGGCTCCTATAATCAGTACCACTATTTTAACAGAATGGCCTGGATAAAGCCTGCGGAGTTCGAAGAGCAAATCTCGATATTTTGTCCGTTTTTCCTCCTCTTTCAAGACAATGTTGCTCTCAGCGGGAGCTGAGAATTCCACGACATACATTGTCTTGAGTTGGTGGTCGAGGAGTACTATGTCAGGCTTGTTGGCTTGTATTTGCCTGACGGTGGGAAACGAGTAGTTCCAATAAATTAGGCACTTCTCATTCCCCACAACGGACTCAATATCCCCCGGAACGTAAGGCAGCACTGGTATTTCGTCTATCCCATACGAGTGCCTTAGATGATAGTAAAGCACTCGTAATGCTGCGTTGTGTCTATGAATATAGGCCGAGACTGCGTATGTCGGGCAAGCCGACAGTAAGTGCATTACAGTCTCCGGCGCCCTGCGGCAGGCCCTGCAGCTGACATCAGGGACCTCCATACCCATGACACGGCGTCGATAGACGAGAGTGTTAAATACACCATCCTGGCAAGCCATTATGAATCCCTCGGTCTCAGACTTCAGCCCAGCTGACCTTAAGAAGGCGAAGGTCAGCCTTTCGGATAAGCCGAGGTCTTCTATATTTTTATAGAAGATCCCGTGCAATGGCTTATCCTTATGGAGCTGCAGAAGGATGTTGTGTTCTGCAGCTCTAATGTGGGCTTTTAGTCGAACGGGTTCCAACTCGGTGACAGAGTCGGGGTTTACCCGCTCGACGTCGAAGATGAGACCAAGTTCATCGGCTGCTCTCCGTGCTGCCTTAAAGAGAAAAGCTCCTACCTCTGCATTTTCATGGTCTCGGACCATGCAGAGGAGGGGATCCGAACTCCTGATGACCTTACATGCTCCCTCCAGAACCATCCTGCTATGGAGACTCTCCAAGCTCAAGAGTCCACGGCCTCCCCGATGTCGTGGGAGATATAACCGTGGAACGGACGATTTAGGATGCAAGCTCCTATTGAGATGCATCTTCTTGCGGGTTACTACATCGAGTTGACGCAGCTCTTCTCTAGTCCACTTAACTACTCCGAAAGAGTAGAGAAGGATCGGAACGGCAAGCATATTTGTAGCAGACACCTTGTTCTTCCCCGACAGTTCTGAAGACCAGATCTGTCGGAGTAGGTGCTGATACTTGCCGCGGAGAGCGTTTTTCACTACACTCACTTCTTGGGTGGAGCGTTGCTCGACACCCAAGTAAGTGTACGACTCTCCGGCATCTAGATGGTGTAAGATGCTTCCGTCCACGAGCTGCGCGTCCTCTCCATAGTCACCGCATCGTCCTCTCTTGAGATGGATCAGTGCGCATTTGTCCAACCCGAACTGCATACCGACAGCCTGCGTATACTCCTGTACCACCCTAAGGGACTGTTGGAGATCCCTCTCTCCAGAGGCATAAAGTTTAAGGTCATCCATATAAAATAGATGGGTGACCTTATGCCTCCTGTCGCCGGGGGTACCGGAGTTGTAGCCACGGGTTTTCCGGAGCGAGACGGATAATGGCAGTAGTGAGATGCAAAACAGAAGGGGGCTGAGGGAATCTCCCTGAAATACTCCTCTTCTGAATGTTACCGACTCTGTTTGGACTCTATCGTTACCCGATGTTATGGTAAAGCGAGTCCTCCAGAGCGGCATCAGTTCTTCAATACATCTCACTACGGGACCGGGTACCACAAGACATCGGAGCAAGTGAACAATGAGCTCATGCGATGTCATGTCGAATGCCTTGCGGTAGTCGATCCAGGCCATAGAGAGGTTCCGCTTATACTGCATGGAGTCCTGCGTGACACATCTGTCAATCAACAGGTTCTCCTTGCAGCCAGCGACACCTCTCTTCGACGACTCTCTTCGATTATTATTATTATTATTATTATTATTATTATTATTATTATTTTATTTACAATAGTAAGCGGTTACAAAACCGATGAAACTATTGACTCTGCTTTGCTGTTGAATATATATAAAACAATGTAAAAGACAAACAATATTGATATAAAAAATGCAAAAAAGAAAAAAGAGTATTATTGTCCATAGTGGGTGTTCATATTCATAATTTGGGGGAACTCTCTATCTAATCGATTTTTGAACGAGTTTAAACTAGGGGCGGACACCGTATCCTCGGATAAGGGCATTCCACATGTAGACTACTCTATTGACTATAAGTAGTTTTTTTTTTGGAAGCTTTGAACATTTCACTTTTTCTAGTTTTCTAGAGTGGCCTCTCAAATGTGGTTCAAATATATTTATTGTTTGTGAATATATATATCTACTCCAAGTGAATACTCATTTACTGAATAAATTTGATATCAAAATTCTGACTTTACATACTGGTTTTCTTTTAAATTCATACCTCGAATAAATATAGTGTAGTAAGTAAGTAAGTTTTTTATTCATCATGTTAAGTTACACAATAGTGAAACTTATAAGACTAGTCAAAACAAATAAATACAATTAAAAAATAATACCAGTTAAAAGAGTAGTGAATATCTTAAGAGTAATAATACCAATAATATAATCATAAATACTAAGATTGTAGATACTCGTCTAAAGAATAAAAAGCATTGTTAAGTAAGTACTTTAACAAAGTATTTTTAAAAGTATTAAAATTGTTAAAATGACCAAAGCGTTGGGTAAATTTATTAAAACAGTAGATTCCCTGAAAAACGTGAATTTTGGCCCACACTTAATCTAGAAAATGGCATCCTAAGTTCAGTGTGGCTGCATGTGTGGTAATTGTGAACATCATTATTTCTTAAAAACAGAGTCTCTTGCTTTTTTATATTTGTAACAATTAGATATATATAAAGTGAAGGTAGAGTTAAGATAAATAGTGCAATAAATGCCTCTTTACAGTGTGCATGATAAGAAAGACCAACCATACAACGAATGATTTTCTTTTGTGCGATGAATACTTTGTAAGTGTGTGAAGAGTTTCCCCAAAAAATTAAACCATAGGACAATATAGATTGAACTAATCCAAAGTATGCTAATCTTAATACATTAAGGGAGACGGAGGATTTCAGGTATCTAATAACAAAACAAGATTTACTCAATTTCTTCGATAGATTTTCAGTATGAGTTTCTCAGGTCATTTTACAATCCAAAGTTACTCCCAGGAATTTTGTCACTTCTGTATGCACAATCGATTTGTGATCTGCCTTGATTAAAATGCTTGAACTATGAACATAGTTCTTTGGCAAAAATGACATAAAAACGGTTTTGTCAACATTCAGTGCAAGAGCATTGTTTGAACACCATTTGGAAAACTCCTTTACAGATGTATTAGCTTTAGTGATTGTGGTCACAGAAGAGTTACTAGAAATCAAAAAGTTTGTATCGTCTGCATAGACAATTGCTGCATTGGGTGTTGTACAAGAGTGTGGCATATCATTTATGAAGATTAAGAAAAGCAAAGGGCCTAGAATAGAGCCCTGTGGCACGCCAGTGGTCACATGCCTGAAATCTGATTTAAAGCGATCAATTATTACGGCTTGCTTTCTGTTAGTGAGATAGGCGTTGATCCAGTCATGAGTAGGTCCAAGTACACCCAATCTAGATTGTTTCTCAAGAGCAGATTGTGATCGACAGTGTCGAAAGCTCTACTGAGATCGAAAAATAGAGCTATTGGTTGTTCTTTATTGTTTAACGAATTATAAACATAGTCACATAATTTTTCAATAGCGTTTATTGTTGATTTTTTCCTTCTAAATTCGTATTGGCTAGAGATTAAACAAGTTATGAAATTCTAAATAGTTTAATAACTTATTATTAAAACAAAGTTCAAAAACTTTTGCAAACTGATTTTGTACACTAATATTTCTATAATTACAAGCCTCCATTTTCGATCCTTTATTTTTATATATTGGTATAGATTTTGAAATTTTCAGTGGATCCGGATACTGGCCACTAGCAAAAGATTCATTAATTAAGTAAGACGGCGGAACACAAATTTCGTCAACCACTGCTCTCAATACTTGACCTCTTATCTCGTCAATCCCTGCAGCTGATTTACTTGTTGTTTTAAGCAACAGTTCACTAACTTCAGCTGGAGTGGTAGGGGTTAGATAAAAGTTATGTATAACATTGTCAAATAAAATTAATTTGCTAAAATCAGGTATCGTTTCGGTATCCTTGGAAATTTTGGGAGCCTTCTAGCTAGGTTGCAGTCATTTTATTAGCTAGTGGTGCCCTTTATGCATATTCATGAGTAACTAATGTGTATATGCTTTATTATTTTTTTTGTGTATGAACCTTAACCTACCCCCTCACCGACTAGAGCTGAGCTAGCTCTCGGCACACCTGTTACGGGCCTCTGCGACTCGAACGCTACTGTTTATATTCACTTCATTTCTTTTTATTATATAAATATTACTTTTTGTTTAGTGACTAAATAGGCTTGTCATATATTTTTGGCACCCAACGTGTCATATATTTTGTGGGGCGCCAAAAATATATGACACGTTGGGTGCCAAAAATATAGAACGAGCCTATTTAGTCACTAAACAAAAAGTAATGTTTATATTCACTTCATTTCTTTTTGTTATATAAATATTGCTTTTTGTTTAGTGACTAAATAGGCTCGTCGTATATTTTTGGCACCCAACGTGTCATAATTTAGCATTTCTACCTATTTCTTTACATCATTATCATGCCAATATATTATAGTATCATCAACGAACATTTTTATTTTGCATTTATGTGTTATTTGATTTAGGTCATTTATGTAAAGAATAAACAGAAGTGGTCCCAATACAGAAACTTGCGAGACCCCATAGTCATTTTTTAGATTACTAGAAACACTATTTTTATATGACATGTACTGATATCTATCCTTTAAATAATCATAAAACCACTGTAATACCTTTTCCGACACTCCATATTTATGTAATTTTTTCAGCAAACGATCATGATCTACAGTCTCAAAGGCACGCTTTAAATCAAGAAGCACTACCCAAATTTTACTATGACTGTCATTATCTAAAATATCTTTCCATTGCACAATTACACTTTGCAGTGCAGTTTCACATGAATAATGTTTCCTGAACCCGGATTGATTTTCAGGCAACAAACCATTTTCTTGTATATAATTAACAAGTTGATCCTTTACTTCTGTTTCCAAAATTTTTTCATAAACAGGAAGGACATTTACCGGCCTAAAATCAGCACAATTTATTGCATTGTTTATTTTGGGAATAGGTACAACTTTTAAAATCTTCCAATCAGGAAATTTTCCCCTGTATAGAGAATCTTCAATGACATCGTAGAATCTGTTTCCGATAACTGTGAAAGCTAATTTAATAATCACCAAGACCAGCTGTGTGTTTTAATTGATTTATTTTGTTTTTAGATTGCCAAATTCAACTTTTTCAAAACTGCTAAAAGATGCAGAATTTTATCCAGAAAATAACAATTATTATTGTTTTTCTTAACTTCTTGTACTATATCTACTATACTAGTAATATAATATTTGTTAAATTCTTCTGCTATTATTTGTTCATCAGAGTACTCCTTACCATCGAAAACAATATCTGCACCAGTATTTTTACAAAATTTATTTAATTCTTTCAGTGTTTTCCACATTCTCTTTGAATCATATTTAACTTTATCTATTTTTTGATTGTAGGAAGACTTCCTTACTTTTCTTATTTCTGCTGATACCTCATTTCTTAGCTTTTTATAGTAATTCCACCTGCTTTCATCTTTTGCTGTACACACAATATACATTCTATCTCTTTCATTGATTCTATTTTTAAGAGTTGGTCGGAGTGTATTAGTCATCCATGCTTCCAATTTTAATTGTAAATGACTTCACGTCAATAAAATGACGCAGCTGAATGTACGGTGTGCTTGGAAGGCGAGAGATAGAGATGTAGTAGAATATGACATTGGACAAATTTATTATACCTAATCTTTAAATTTCTCTGTGCATTTGAGGACATTAGGGCTAATTTTATTTTAGTTCTACAAAAGGGAAAATGTTTATTTTAATGACACCTATGCGGGACGATAAAAATTATTTTTGCAAATCGATAATAGAAGAAAAAAAAATAATTTTTTTATATATACTTTTTTTTTCTCTCATCGTCCCACATTGTAACATGTTTTTAATGTCTTTTAGTGAAAGCCGCTTTTTAAAATAATGATTTATATGAGAGTAATTTGCACAGTCTTTCCGGCTTATATCCGGAGCGCTCTTAATTACATCAGTTAACCATCCTGGATATACTTGTTGTTTATTTATCGTTATTTCTTTTTCTGGAGCCTATTGATCAACAACTGCACTAAGCTATTAGTGAGTCTCGAAGCCATATTATTATCTCTTCCATTCAGTGTTCATTATACTAACTGGCAAATTTTTTTCATTTATCTTGTCTAAATTCCTTGTTTTAAATGTTTTTTTCTGGTTTATAATCTTTAGATATAACAAAATAATGTAATGGTCTGAGATACGAGGGGTTGTATGCACATAAGTCTTTATTGTGGTATGACAGAAGATTAAATCAATTATTCTCTTTTCACCATTGACTTTTGTGTACTCTTCTACAGACTGTATAAGTGATTGCTAAGTTTGTATGTCGCTAGAACCGACTCCTGTTTGTTTAATAAAATAAATTTAATTGTTATTTTGTTTCCTATCTTACATATTCAAGGTAAGGAATATTATAGCAATACATTATAACTCCCTCTGTGTGCCGGCTTTCCGTTTCACACACAATATTATTATCCAGCAATATATATTTCGCAGCCATAGATGTTATCAGTAACACAGGTTTCTGTTAAACAAATAATACTAGGTTTACATTGGTTAACAAAATTTTTTAATTCATCTATATGCGCCAGTAGGCTTCTTACGTTTAAATATAATATACGCCAACCTCCAACATTCCTTAATTGCTATATGCTCTCTTGCTGTTTCAATACCTTTCTAAATATATGTTTATATACAGGACATTCTCGATTTCAGTCATCATGCCCTACATTCAGGCTTAAGCCAAAATTTTCATTTCTTATCTTACAATTCACACACGTTATTTCTTGAGCTTTGCATCCTTTGGTCTCATGTTTTTGTGCACATCTAGTGCAGGCTTTGTTATTTCGACAATTATATGCATTTTTTTATATGTACTCTCAGATGTTTGTATTACCACTTTGCATTCATATTAATTTTTTTCATATATATGTGTTACTTCTATGTTGTCTATTTCTTTATTCAACTTAGATTGATTCTGTGAACATATTTTTTCAGCAACTGCTTCGTTATCGATTTCTATAATTCTCAACGATAATACGATGGGAACGCAAAAATTATGTAAATTGAATTAAATTTTGAGACATTTCAAACCGACATATTGAGGTTTTAAGTTTCGTTGTCCCGTAAGGTCCAATGTATAACTTAATATTTGAAATGTATAAAAAAATATTTCCTCTACAATACCTTTTATGAATAATATGTAAAAAAATTGCAATTTATCTCTTGTTTGCCACCATATGTATGTTAAGTATTTTTGGAAATTTGTCAATTCAAAAAGATCTGACAATCAACTACCTCACGAAATGTTTTTGGATAATAATCATACTAACTCAATCCCAGCTATAGCGAATTTATTTGCCGAATACTTTGCTTCAGTTTACTCGACGACACCTTGTAATTTACCGAAACGGATTAGTTTATCTAACACTAACACTACTACTACTACTACTACTACTACTACTACTACTACTACTACTACTACTAACATATCAAATTATCATATATCAATTTCTGACATATACACAAAGTTAAGGGGCCAGGGACTGACTTTGTCCCCCCAAGCATACTTAAATATTGTAGCTTTGTTCTAGCAAGACCTCTCTATTTTATATTCAACTAATCTCTATTTTCAGGTCAATTTCCCAACTACTGGAAACTTAGCTATATCACACCTAGATATTTATAAGTCAGGTAATAAATGGGATATTAAAAATTATCGCCCCATATCCGGCCTCAGCACCATACCTAAACTATTTGAGAGTTAACTGATTACTTAAGTGCGAGGCTCAATAATGAGATCATTGCTGAGCAGTTCGGATTCCAATCAAGCAAGTCCACTGAACTTAACTTAGTCACTTATGTTAATTACCTGTTGAATGCCTTGGAAAACGGTTATCAAGTAGATGCAATCTACACTGATTTTTCCAAGGCATTTGATAGAGTAAACCATAATGCTTTAATGGTCAAACTTGAATGCTATGGTATAAGCGGCCCACTTCTTGAACGGTTAAATGTCTATCTTACCGATAGAAAACAGATTGTTCGTATTAAAAATGTTCTTTCTAACGAAATTTCAGTCACTTCCGGTGTTCCTCAAGGGTCATATTTAGGACTATCGCTATTTAATTTATTTATCAATGACATTAAAAACTGCTTTTCTTTTGGGGAAATTATTTTATTTGCTGCTGACCTTCAAGAATTGGGTCTGTAAATGATGCTTTACGCATGCAAGCTGACTTAGATATTCTTGAAAACTGGTGTTTGACCAATGCCATGATGTTAATTATTGATAAATGCCATACAATGAGATTCTGTCAGAATAGAGCTCCTATTATTTTTAATTATCTGATTAATGGCCATTCTCTCAATGTTATACAAGAAATTAAAGATGCAGGTGTTCTACTTGATCCAACACTTAGTTTTCGGCCTCACATATCTGCTGTAACTAACAGAGCATTAAAATTGCTAGGATTTGTAAAACGTACAACAGCTGATTTTTCCAATGTACATACTCTCAAAGTCTTATATTGTTCACTTGTGAGACCATACCTAGAGTATTGTTCTTTGGGCTGGTCTCCACATTATAATATTTATGTTCAAAAAATCGAGTCAGTTCAGCATAAATTTTTAAGACACGTAGCCTTCAAACTAAACATTTATTTCGACAACTATTCCGATCTCGAATTATCTTTACATTTATGCCCACGTGCTGTATGCCGTCAACACAAAGACTTGACTTTACTTTTTAATGTAGTTAACTCTAAATGCAACTATCCTGAGCTGTTATCTCAGATATGCTTATACATACCTCCTCGTAATACGAGACAAACTACTACTTTTTTTGTGCCCTTCTTTAGAACAAATTATGCATTTAATTCCTACTTACCTCGCATGCTCCATCTTGCAAACCAGTTGGTATCTGTAGATTTTTTTAGTACTACAAATGCTTAAGCTTTCAAGAATTAACTTTATCAGCTTTTAACAAAACTAGATAGGTACTGTTTACTTTATTTGTTGATTACCATTTTATTTTCTGTTATGCATTGTACAAAGTCCTATTTATTAGTATACAGTGTTAGTCTATCTTTGTCTTTGTCATGTGTCATTTTTCTTTTATTAAACTTAGTTATTGTTACTCTGTATTAATTGGGTTCGCCGTATGTAAATAAATAAAAAACCCGTTTTTTAGGTTTAATGCCCTTATGCAGTAAACATCTTTTGACAGGTTCGAGATTTTAAAACATCAGTATATAAGCGTTCATTTTATATAAAATTCAGCTTGCAACAACGAAACCCCCATAAAACTTATTTTTATGCATATATTTTAGCGCCGAGCACTCTACTAATAGAGGAATGTTGAAGTCTCCTATAATTACAGAGTTCTCAAAGTTACACACAATATTTTCAATTTGATCAAAGAATTGTTCAAGCTCCGCTGTTAACGTGTTAGGAGGAATATATAAAACAAAAACCGCAAGTGTATGTTGCTGAAACAAGTGTTTACTTCCCACAATATCAATATTCGGAAAGTTACTTCGGATCGGCGTTAAATCAATACTCGTAGAATGGATATGACCATTAGTAGCTATTAAAACTTCACCGCCGGCGGCTTAAGCCTGTTAAGCTAGAGTCACGGTCACAACTGGATACACTATATGACTCGGGAACTAGCTTCGAACTGAAGACACTACTCGAGAGCCAGGTTTCACTGAGACAGATGAATTCATATTGACATTCACTGACGCTGGGGTAGAGAGCATTAACTTTGGTATTGAATCCCCGAACATTTTGATAATAGAGGTCTAGATCAATGGTCCTGTCTAATTTAATCAGTTTTTTTGAAAACGATGAGACGATATTCTATGATTGGTCTACATATCAATTGGTAGGTCGTAAATTTTGTTTCTAAATTTATTCCGTTGCTGTTCCATGATAAAGATCTAAAATGGTTGGCTCCTGAAATTATGCTCTGCTTAATATTTTTGGTGTGGGAATTGAATTTAATATTATAGTCCATATTTATTTTAAAATATTTAATGCAAGTTTCAGGCTTAATAATGTGTTTATACATATGCATGCCAATTTGGATATATTACTTTCTCATCTATCGATAGAGAATGTATTGGCATCGTGAAAAAATTTAAATTCTAGATTTTGATGCAAGTGGACGTTTTAAAGTCAAAACATACCAAATGTATCCAAATTGACATGCCCTCTGAGTGTATATGTGCGATACGTTTTTCTTGGTTTAACGTGAAAATCTGAAATTTTAGATGAACGGCTCTGGGCGGGGTAAAAATTTTTCGTCGAATCTAAAACTGTTTCTTGTTTAGGATGGGAAATTAGATTGAAATGGCTCATTTCGAATTTCTCGTCGGAGGCCAGGGGTAGCTCTAGGGAGTTTCTAAAAACATTGTATCATGGAACGAGAAAATGTTTTAATACAAGGTTTGTTTGGAATGGAAAATTGTTGCGAAAAGAGTTCCGTAATTTCTCGCCAAACTAGCAGGAGCGGCTCCAGGGAGGGTCTAAAAGCAAGTATCGAATTGTTGAATCAAAAAGGTAAAAAACGTTTAAAATGAAAATTGTTTAAAGTTGAAAATTGCAACAGAAAGACTTCTTACAATTTTTTCGCCAAAGCAGGCGGCTTCAGGGAGGGTCTAAAAAATTTTTTCGTCGAGCCAAAAAATATCTTAAATAATAAAAATTATTCAGGATGGAAAATCATATCAAGAAGCTTTTTTCAATTTCTAATCAGAGTGGCAGAGGCGACTCCAGGTAGGCCCTAAAAATAAGTTTTCGTTTTATAATAAAAATTGTTTAGTGTGAATGACACTGAAAAGATTTTTTGCAAATTTCTCATCAGAGCACAAGGATCGTTCAGGATAAAAAATTGTATAAAAATGTATTTTTAAATTTTCTCGTCACAGTATCAGTCGAGTCAAAAAATATGTCTAATAGAAATTGGTTTTCTGCGAATTTTTCATAAGAGCACTAAGGAGAGTTTAAAAACAATTTTCTGTCGATATTCTCCCAATAACCTTATCGAAAAGTTATTTTTCAAATTTCTCGAAAGAGCACCAGAGGCGGCTCCAAGGATTTCCTTCCCAATATTTTTTGCGAGTCCCCTTCCCTTAAAAAAAATGTACTTAATTTTAAAAATATTTCATGCAAAACCTTTTTAATATGTGGAATTGTACCGAAACGCCCTTTGTAAATTCCCCATTAGTTTAAACATTGCTAAGAAGTATTGCGTTTTGAACGTTTTGAAATTTAAAATTATATGCAGAATATGGAAGGATGAGAAAGTACTATTGAGGTGCATCTTCCCGAGACCGACTTTTTTTCGTATGTTTTGGCTTTAAGACGTCCATTTTCATTAAAATCTGGAATTTGGATTTTTTCATGAAGCCAGCACTTTATTTAATAATAATAATAAAATATTTATTATGCATAGAAAAAAGAACATACACAAATGGACAAGGTATGATACTGTTACGTTCTTACAATTTTCAGTAAACACTTTGTGGATTCCAAATAACTTGCAACAAGAATTTTCACAAACCACTGATTTATTTAATCACTAAAATTACACTAGCAAATACTTAAAAATCACACAACTAATAATAACTTAATCTAATATAATTTCACTACTTTTAAAACACTAAGCACTTTACTTTTCTTCTTAAACTTGTCAACTCTTGTCTAACCTAAAAACTCTCTTGTCTGTTTACTTCACTAAACTGCATACTTCACTCAACTGAACTCTTCTTCTACAAACTGTTTCTGTAACCAGAACCACAGATTACCCAGAACTGTACTGGATACTAAACTGAACTGTTTATCCTTCACTAAACTGTACTGTACTGTCCCCTCTGCTGGAGTCACCTCTTTATATACACACTTGGAATCCTTCTAGAACTTTTTTCTAGAATTCTCCATAATTTTCTACCATGTAATAGATGATTGTTCGTCAATTGGCTCATAGACGGCGCCACCCTACTAGTCAGGGAAGTAACTAAGCTTCTGAGGAAAACTTTGAACATGAACTTAATCACATCTTTCCTTGTTAGAGGGCAGCACATAACAATACTTTAAAACCTTACCCTAAAAACATAGTCAATAGTAAAATAAAACCAAATACAATAAAAGACAATATTTAAATACAACAAACAATTACAGGAAATAAACACTTCTTAAACTATATTAATTAAAATCTTGTAAGATCAATATTATTTAATATATTATGCCAAATAGCTTCCTTTAACTTTGACTTCAATGTAGTAACCGAGAGACCGTGAAATTCCATAGGTAAATTATTTTGAATATAAGATGACAGATAAGAAAAGCTTCTCGAATAAATTACACTACGATGTAAAGGTATTGTGACATGGTTAGCAATATTCCTGAAGTGTCTCTCATGAACCTGATCACGATGATATATAGATGAGAAAGTAAAAAAAGACCTATTAGGCCAGAATAGAAAAGAAAATGCTGCTTCTTCTGACTGGATATTGCTAGCTTAATAGACATATGATGCCACTGTGAAGGCCTAGCAAGGCTGAGGTTTCAGTTACCAAGACCAAGGGAGCATAGCCCCTACTAGGGGCCTTATCAAGACTATGGAGTTTGATACAAAGGACAAAGCTGGATGAGATACTCAAAAGATAATTGCACAGGAATGTCACAATAGGCCTGTAAAAGTCGCTGTGGCAAAAAGACCGATTGGCGAGCTCCTTCATTGATATCTATATTAGGATGTGTGTACAAATATGTAGGTATGTGTTTCAGTTGAGCAGTAGAATTTTATTAACATTCTCGTGTACAGAAACCTAAAACAAATCATAGGAGGTAGTAGATAAATAAAAATAATTTTGGCTAATCATATTTTGTTACCATTGGGAGCATTATTAAGAAAAATAATGATAACCTTGATACTTTATTTGCAAATAATAATTGTTATGAGAGAAGTATTAATCCAATACTAATTAAATAAAAATGTTATTTAATTGCGACCTAACAAGTTAATATAATAATAAATGATAAATTTTATTTATATCAAAGATCCAAGTTAACATATATAATAGGCTGCACATATCATGAATATAAATAAAAGAGAGTTTGCTTAAGTTTTTTGTAAGCTTGATTGCGGTTCAGTGTTATGATACTCATTGATGAGTGCTTTAAAAATATATGCAGATGATATTTTCCTTCTGATACAAAGTTTTATAAAAATATATAACTTAAGAATATATACTAAGTTTTCTATCTCCTATTTAGTATTTAAAAATAAAATTATATGTACACCTACCTACACATCTATGTCTTCTTTGATATCTAAAATCAGGATATAATGCTAAAGGAACAATTTTGCAATTAAGTATTGTACAAACGTTAAAAAAAAAAGGAATAAATTCAAATCTGAGAAGTAGTAGGGCAAGTATTTCTGAGTTTTAGACAAGGCAAATATAGTAGGAACCGAGCAATTCCAGTACGAAGTTGACCGCTTTAAGTTGGCACCAGGAGGAAAAGGGGGAAAAGAGTGATACAAATATACTTCAGATGTATTTCTTCTATACCCCATCTGTTTAACCTTACAGAATATTCTAGAGCTACCTGGTGCAGATGTAGATGCTAGGAGTTGTTACCTCCTTTCTCTTATTATTTATTTTTGAGAAAGAATTGAGGCAACATATGCGGACGACTAGCTGGTTTAAGTCGGAGCAGAGAGCCATGGGTCCAGAGCATTCGTAAGAGTGGAGAAACTTACCCTTTCTGATATGTACAGCCTAAGCGACAGATTTCTGTTTATTTCGAGAAAAGGAGATAAAGAAAAACTGATGTTAAATTGGGCACCATCTATAGTAAAATAAGCAAAATTGTCTCTTTTTCTCGAATAACCAATTTACTATAGATCAGACTGAAATTGTTGGTAAGAGAAATAAAAAGATAGTTTAAAATGAATGTTAAAATATATTACATGAAAATAGACAAATCGATTTGAAAGACAAATTGAAATTTAAAAAAAATATATATATAAAACAAATTTATACCAGTATCCTGGATTGATTATGATTGAGGTGACTGGTTCTGGGACAGCAATCCAGGCCCACAATTATCTCTTGTTGCAAGAATGAATCCTAAAGTTTCCTTGGCAATTTACGTCTCTCAATGAAATGGGGTGAAAGTTGTAGGAAATTAACCAACTATGTGGTTTAATGTAAAGATAACGAAATTTTATCTGAAAGATAAACTGTGCAAAAACTATGCAGGAATGTAGAAGAAGTATCTCAGAATTTAAGTATCTTAAAGAAGCGTTAAAAACCAAAACGGAAAATAATATGGAAATTAAGCAAAACGGTGATTATGAAGATATGATTTCAGAAATGATTGATAGACAACGAAGAGCTTCAAATATAATGGTAGCCAATATTAAAGAGCCTTTAGGAAATTCACAGGACGAGAGGAGTGAAACAGATAAAAAGAGCATTAAGGATATACTCAAGAACATCAATATAGATACTACCGACATAAAAGTGTATCGCATAGGGAAATTCAATCCTGGAAAAGACAGATTAGTTAAAGTTGTCTTAAATAGTTCAAATGAGGCACTGACGGTTCTAAAAAATAAAAGAAATATACATATTCCAAGCATTCGCATTTTCTCAGATCAAACCAAACAACAACGGGATTTCTATCGATCAATAAAAAAGCAGTTAGATGACCTCAAAGCTAGTGGTGATGACACAAAAACAATAAAATACATCAATAATAAGCCAGTTATTGTTACAAACCATTCCAATAATTTAAACTAGGTACATATCCTAATATACAGTTTAACAGTGATATTATTTATTTATATTTATACCAGATATTTGTGTAAATATTAAATGCTACAACCCTGCCTTAATACTACTAAGTGAATCTAGAACTACTCCAGACATAGATGATTTTGATTTTGAATTGATATTGTGCAACTACACAGCAGTTCGATGCGACTCAAGCTCACGCCATACAGGCGGAGTATTATTATATATTAGAGATGATATATTATTTTCGGTACATAGAGAATACGTATTGGAAGGTCAGTTATGGTGTAAAATTATAAAAGTGAAATACCTTGGTTTTGATTGGCAAATTGGATGTCTATATCGCTCTCCAAATTTTAGTACTGCTACATTTCTGGATAAATTAGAAAATATCTGTGAGGACATATTTTGCAATAGTGACAATATTCGTAGCATATTAGTAGGTGACTTTAATTTGAACTATTTAAGCAATGAATTCTATACAAAAAAAATTAAAGATTTATTCAATATCTATGGTATTACTCAAAATGTAAAAAGATCTACAAGGTGTACTAATACCACACCTTGATTGATTTTGTCTTAAGCAATTTCGATAATATTAATACATGTGTACGTGATGAGCCAAAAATATCTGATCATTCAACTATTTCAATAAACATTACTAATTTATTGGGTACTATGAAGGTAGCTACTAGAAGTTCTAATGATCAATTCTTTAAAGTAATTAGAAGTCTTACAGAAAATAACTTACACTCTATAAACCTTAGTTTAATTGATAGTAATTTTTTGCTTAATAATACAGATGTAAATTTAATATATGAAAACCTTTTAAATAACGTAGAATCTATTTTAAAAAATATAGCTCCATTAAAAACGGTGAAATTTAAAATTTGCGATTTACCATGGTATGATCAAGAAATTAGACTAAAAAGTAAACAAAGGGACAAAGCATACAAAAAATTCAAAAAAGAAGTAGTGGATAAAGAAATAAATTGGGAAGCTTTCAAAAAATTACGTAATGAGGTAGTAAATTTAATGAAAATCAAAAAACAACATTATTATTATGAAAAAATAGACACTCATAGAAATGATCCATATGCAATGTGGCAAACCCTAAAAAAATGTATTAATCCGAAGATTTATCACAACAATTACACTAATGGTGTTGAATTTGAAATAGATGATCAGATTGTCAATGTAAGAGATGAAACTGTTATTGCTGAATATTTCAATAATTATTTTATAGATAGTATAGAGGAAATTGTGAATAGTATTGATTATCTAACTTATACAAGTACAAATAATAGGGCATTTAATATCGACAAATTTGAACATTTTAATTTGATTAACTTTGGAGATCTTCGAAAAATTGTAAATTCATTAGACAACAAAAGCTATGAAGTGTTAAGTAGCAAATTAATAAAAGAAACATTTGAAGTTATTGGTCATGTCTGGTTACACTTCATAAATGCATCTTTGGAAATGGGGACTTTTCCAAAAAGCCTCAAAACAAGTACAGTGACTCCGATACAAAAAATTAAAAATACCAATAAATCCTGGGAATTCAGACCAATTAACACCCTACCTAGTGCAGAGAAAATGTTAGAGTTAGCAGTTTATTATCAGTTAATTGATCATTTTACCAAAAATAACTTGTTTTTTATAAACCAGTCTGGTTTTCGGGCGAATCACTCTTGTGAATCTGCCTTACAGTTAACTTTAACTAAGTGGAAGCAAAGTATGGATAAGGGAAATTTTACAGTTGCGGTATTTCTGGATTTAAAACGTGCTTTTGAAACCATAGATAGAAGTATATTAATTGACAAACTTAAAAGTTATGGTATTGGAGGTAGTGTATTAAAGTGGATAAAGGACTATTTGACTGAGAGATACCAGGTAACTAAAATTGGTAATGCAACTTCATCACGAAAAATCAATAATTTCGGAGTACCGCAGGGGAGTGTCATTGGGCGTTTGCTATTTTTAATTTATATTAATGATATTGATGAATGCCATGATAGTGATTTTATAAACTTATTTGCAGATGACACACTTTTATCAGTCAGTAATAACAGCCCAGACGTAGCAATTAACAAAATGAATACTTCACTTAGAAGAATAATGGGATATCTAAATAAAAATAAATTGAAAATAAATATATAAAAAACTAAATCAATGGTCATAACTACTAGGTATAAATATAACAGTATTGACTTTAACACAGTCAAACTGTATATGAATAATACGGAAATTGAAGTAGTTACTGAATTTAAGTACCTGGGATGTTACTTGGACAATAATTTAGTATTTACCACACACTTTGACTACATATATAAAAAAATTTCAAAAAAACTGTATTTTTTTTCAAGAGTTGCATCCACTTTGTCAGTTGAAACAAGCATTACTGTATACAACACAATAATTCAACCTCATTTTGACTACTGTGCCAGTTTACTGTACTCGCTAGGGTCTAACAAATTATCAGTTTTGCAAAAATTACAAAACAGAGGGATGAGAATAATTTTGAAGTGTAACAGATATGTCCCAATAGGATTTATGTTGGCTTCTCTTCAGTGGTTATCAGTTACGGATAAACTATACTACTTTTCCATGATTTTTATATTTAAAATTAAAAATAAATTGCTACCCCCTTATTTTGATCAATTTATAATTTATAACAATGAAGTACATAACTATGACACGAGAACTAACAATAATTTTTATATAAACAGGCAGAATCTTTCACAAACTATGAATGGATTGTTTTATAAAGGTCTTAATGAATTTAACAAACTTCCAACGAATATAAAAAAATCAAATAATCTACCAGAATTTAAAAGAAATATTCTAAAGTATATCAAAAATTAAATTTAATTTTGTAATTCAAGTATTATTATATTGCTAGGCATGGTGTTTTGTGTAGATTGGTCTCACTATAATATTATTGCACTTTACCTATTTCAGGATCTTTCTTTTGTTTATTATTAAGTATCTAGTCGCACGCTTATGAAACTTCTGTATGTAAATTGTTACTACTATTATCGAACTATAGATATTTGTTTACATGTTACCTACTTTAAACTTTTCTGTTAATTAAATACAGTAATTATTTATTTATTATTCATTATTATTAGTTGTATGGTTATGAGATTTATGTAGATAAATTAGTATTAATGTTAACAAGCCATGTAACAATAGATCGATGTATTAGGATTGTCCTACTTACCAATACATTATTATTATTATATTATTATTATTATTATCTAAGAATATAAGCATCGAAGCATGTAAGCATGTAAATATCTAAGCATGAATGCATGTACAAAATTTAAGCAAGTTAAAAGTACATATATAAGCAAGTTAGCTGCACGGAAGCTGATTTCATAAAAACTATAAATTGCCAAAAAAATGAAAAGGAAAGAGAAAAATATTTTTAAAACCTTGTGGTACATATAGTATTTTAACTACTTATTAAATTAAAAAGAATTGACTTTGAATTCAAATTTATTTTAAAAATAATTGAAATTATATCAAAGGCAAAATTTGAAGATTAATTAAAAAAAAATTTTAATGAGTATAATGAAATTACCTGTATGTTAAACACTTTGTAACTGGGATATAAAAATTGTAATTTCAATTACTGAAGTCCACAGTTAAAAATTATATAGGTTTGAATCAGTACAAAGGCTGCAAGCAAATGACTTCCTGGTGAGTTTTACTGATAAGGTAAACTTTTTATCCTGTTTACTGGAAAACAACGCTACCGAAAAAACTAACCTGACAAATTTAATTCCCTAATTAAATTGAAAGCCATAAAAATATAGAAATAGTACAGGTATGGCCATCTGTCAATGGCCGAGTTAAGCGCAACAGCTTGCAGGTCGCAACTTTACAATTTCCTTCTCTGACAACTAAAATTAGTGGCATATAATCGATAAAAGGAATCTATAATAAAAGTTTTTGTTCCATACCAATGTCTTTGCGCCTCAGTTTGTAATGTCTATTTTATACATAACCACAAATATGAAATATGTTAATAAACAGTAAAATGAATTGATAACTCAGTAAATATATTACATCTTTTAGGATATATTATATATAGAATGAGAAAAGGTAAGGAAAATAACCATATGTACTCCATAGTAAACAAAAATATAAAAATTGAAAAATAGATATCTGATGTAAATAAATGTATTGTAGACAATTGTTTCCTGGGATAATAATGCTGTATTACAACGGAAATGAGATACATAATAGTGTAGAATATGACCGAATTCCTAAGATATAAAATTAAGTACATAAACAGTGTGAAATAGTTTAGCAGTTATACATGTAAAATTCTGTTAGTTGAAAACAGTTTCACTTACAAAAACTGAATCCAAAAATGTTATACAGGTCGTGCTAAAAATCCACAAAACTCTAGTTTTTAAATAAAACTGTTAAATGGACATAGGCCATGTAGCAGAGTCAATGTGTTAGACAGCTTAAAAAATTGGATGAACACTCTTTACCAAAATAACATGAACTATTTGAGAGATAACCCTTCGATTAAGGAAGCAGGCTAAAATTTGAGATATGTCTAAGACATCAAGCAATCAACGTCAAAAAAATCAATTCATTAATTTTGAGGAACATCTCATTGACCAGGTTACCAAGAAATATCAATCAAGAAATTTAGGGTGAAAAATATACTTAATTGTATTGTTCGATTATATTTATTATTTCGAGCTTACCAGGTGTTTTATTTATGTGCTCTATGAAATTGCTAATATACTAAGTGGTAAAGTTTGTGCTTAAACATGAAATTTTCATAAATTGTGTTTAAAGAGCTATCCCTTGTTTTACTAAAAATTCAGCAAGTTTAAATCTTTAATTAATTAGTTATAAACAAAATTATAATTAAAATTAGTACAGTGAATTTAACAAATATTCAATTAAAAAACAAATAAAAACTTTGGTTCTTATCTTAAAAACAAAAACTTATCAGCTGAAAGAAAAACTACAAACGCTTCCCCTAAGGGTACCTCTAGCACCAGTGGTCGCTTTTTGGATTATTATAATTAACTCACCATATTTAAATAAATAATCAATCTAACTAAATATGCCACATGATACTGTCACTAATGAACTGACTACTGCACAATTATACAACTTGCTTTTGGAAGCCAACACAAAGCAAACACAAGAATTAAAAAGTGAAATTCATAGCGCAACCCAGAAACTAACTGAAAAAATTGAAAGAACAGAGGAAGAAATAAAAAAACTTAAACTGAAAAATTTGGTTCTTGAAAGGAGAAACAGGAAAAATAATATTGTCATTTTTGGCTTGGAAACAAATAATGATAACTTACTTATGCACACCATAAACACATTAAATGAATTATTAGGAACAAATATCAGAGAGAACGACATTAACAATTTATATAAATTAAAGAATGTTGTAAATCCACCAGTGATCGTTGAATTTGTCACATATTTAAAAAAATCTACGCTGTTCGAGGATAAAGAAAAGTTGAAAAATTTAAAAGAGAGGGGAATTTCAATTGCCAATGATTTGTGTTATGAAGACCGGCTAGAACAGAAGACTTTAAGGCAGCATTTAAAAAAAAGCTCGAGCCCAAGAGTTCGATGCAAGAATGAGAGGGAATAAATTAGTTATAAATGAAGAAGTCTACACAGTTACAGATTTGGAAAAATTGGAAGATGAATTAATAGAAAGCGGTGGTAGTGACATCCAAGAAACAGATAACGAGGAAGTAAGCGTAACAGATAATAAAAATAATCAAGTAAATAGGAATCGGGAAAAAAACAAAAATAAACAGGAGGCCAATGAAGGAACTAGCATTGTTAGTCGAAACAACAGGAAGAAAATAAGGAAAAGTTATGGCGATATGATTTCTACAAGAAGCAAGCGAGACATCAAACCAAATAAATAAATACTATTGATAGACAACTCAAGTAATGTACAATTTTCCATACCTTTCGTTGTGTTAATGTTTTATTTTATCACTAGTTCATTTTAATCTTAATAAATAATCTTTGCATGTTTAAGTTGTTACAAATTACTCTTGTCAATTTGATTTCATTGTGCAATATAATCAATGGATTACAATCCAGTAACAATTAAGACCGATGTTGTAGAGAGTATAAACAAATGTAAAAATCTCTTTAGAGGTGAAATGAGCAGTTTTAAACTATTTCATAATAATATTAGAAGTTTAGCTAAAAATTATGATGAATTAAGTATAGTTTTAAATGAATTTAACTATACATTTGATTGCATAATTTTGAGTGAGACATTTAAAATGCATAGTTTAGATCTTTACAACATTCTTGGATATAACTTAATATATAATTATGGCGAGGTAAATAGAAATGATGGTATTGTAATTTATTTGAAGAATTACTTTAATTTTAATTCTAAGATAATACATCTGGGTGTTATAAAAGCCATTGAATTAGAGGTTTATTTTAATAAAATGAATATTCAAATTATAGCAATCTATAGACCACCATCGCAGAATCCTGTAGAATTTAACATACATTTAGGAAGTTACTTAGAAAGAAATAAAAAGCAATATGACATTCAGTATATAGTAGGAGATATGAATGTTGATATACTGGATGATAATAAATATTCCCAAGAATATCAAAATATATTAGCGGAGCATGGGTATTTATCCGGTATAAATACATATACAAGGATAGAAGGTGACAGCAAATCCTGTATTGATCATATCGTTTTTAAAACAAAAAATGTTCCGTTAAACTCTTTTACACCATTTATATTGTCCATTAAAATTACAGATCATTTTCCAGTTCTCATCCTGTGTGATTTAGAGAAACTAGAATTGGACCATGTTAAAAATGAAATCAGATATAAATACCATATTGATTATAAAAAACTGAATAATATTTTAGAAAAAGAAACCTGGTTAGATGTTTATAGTGAAAGGGATATAGATAAGACTGTGGATCGGTTTGTAGATAAACTAAAACAAAAAGTAATAACATGTACCAAAAAAATAAAATTAAAAAGAAGCGAAGTTAAAAGAAATGTTTGGATAACAAACGGTTTAATTAAGTCGGTTAATACAAAAAATCTTTTACATAAGCAAGCACGGCAAAATCCAGGTAATGTAAATATGTTAAACAAATATAGAAGATATAGAAATAAAGTAAATGAATTAATTTAAAAAACAAAAGTAAATTATTATAAAAACGAGATAAACAAAAATAAAAATAGCCCTAAGAATATGTGGCATTGTATAAGAAATATCCAAAACCTTAACACAAATTGTAATACAGATATTAAAAGTATAAAGAACCAATACGATGAAGTTATTACAAATAAATCTGAGATTGCTAATAGTTTTTGTACCTATTTCACTAACATAGGACAAGAGTTAGCGCATAAAATAATTGAAAAAGACAAAAATACGCGGACTGCCAGACTTGAAAACTCTATATTTCTCTCACTAACTAATGCACAGGAAGTATTAAACACAATAAAGGAACTAAAACCACATAAATCACCCGGAATTGATAACTTAACATCGGAAACTTTAAAAAACATTGCAAATTACATCGTAGAACCTTTCACATATATTGTAAATAAGTGCCTAGAATCTGGTGTTTTTCCTGCAGCATTTAAAATAGCGGTAATAAAACCTTTACATAAAGCAGGTGACAAGTTAAATATTAGTAATTACAGACCCATATCGCTCCTATCTAACTTATCTAAAGTTTTCGAGAAGATTATAAAAAATCGAATAACAAATTTTATTGACAGGTTCAGTATAATGTCCGATATGCAATTTGGATTTAGGCAAGCTAGGTCAACTCAAGATGCTATAGCTGAACTAATCGGTAAAATTTATAAAGCAATGGATGACAGTGAACCGGCCTTATGCATCTTTGTTGACCTAGCAAAAGCGTTTGATACGGTAAGTCACACAAAGTTATTGGATACACTGGAAAGTATTGGTTTTCGGGGCACCTCATATAATATTATGAAAAGTTATATAACTGATAGAAGACAGTGTGTTAAAATAGATAACATACTTTAGTGACGAAAAGATTGTTTCCTATGGAGTTCCACAAGGTACCGTTTTAGGCCCCTTGCTGTTTACTTTATACATAAATGACCTTTTCAACCTCCAAACCTGTGGTGAAGCAATTAGTTACGCCGATGACACTGTTATTTTTTTTTTTTTTAAGACACTAACTGGGACTCCCTGAAGCTTAAGGTAGAAAATGATTTCTTAAAGATGATTCACTATTTTGACTATAAATTACTTACTATTAATGAACAAAAAACTCATTTCCTAGCATTTACCTCCCAATCTTGGAATATGCCGAAATTTGAGACTCTTCATATAGATCACGATGGACGAGAAATGGAAATTACATCTGTAAAAAATATCAAATATCTTGGCATCATAATAGACTCCCATCTCAGGTGGGATTCACACATAAATAATTTAAATAAAAAACTAAGGGGACTAGTAGGTAAATTTAAATATTTAACAAATTTTTTTGATATAAAACATTTGAAAACTATATAACACGCACTAATTCAATCTCAATTTACTTATGGGATCATAGCTTGGGGAGGAGCGATGAACTGTTATACAAAGAGCTTTGAAATCATACAAAAACTATTTATCAAAATTATGTATAAAAAAAGTTACAGATATCCAAGTAATAATCTCTATAGTGAAACAAAACTGTTTGACCTTAGACAATTGTTTTGCCAGAATATCATCTATCTATCATCTATTCAAAAATAAAAACATCATTTCTAACATAGATCATAATTATAGTACACGTTATAAACAAAATGCATTACAACAGCCTCATGCGGTTAAAACAATCGGACAAAAATCACTTTATTATCTGGCGCTTCAAATTTATAATGAGCTACCGAATGCAATAAAAGTATTAAATTCGGTAAGACTGTTTAAAAAGAAAATTAAAAATTGGATTCAAGAAAACCCACGATTTTTAATTCACCAATTAATCGATAAAAAAAATATTTACCAGTTGTAATATATTATGAGATATCCTAACCATAATTAATTATTCACCTCGTTTACTTAATGTTCCAAATATTTATGTGCACATAGTACTTTCTCCTGAACTACTATATCTGAAGTAAGCTATGTGGTGTATAATTATATTAAATGTATTAAATCTGCTGATATGTATGTATATGTCTATGTGTGTATTGTGTGTGTGTATATGATATATAAAATACTGATATACTGTAATAGGATTGTAAACATATGTATTCATAGCCTGCGTTCAAGGTACTCAATAGCACCTTTGCAGGTTTACGCATCTGTTTATTTATAATCATATATAATTGCTACCTGCATTTTTATTATATTACATAGATATCAGATAACGACTCCTCTCAGCATCCGCTCTCCCGAGAATTAGATAAGATTGTATTCTTGCAAAACTGCATAATTGCAGTTCCTTTGTTCCCAAAGGTTATAAATGGGAGTAGTGTACTTTCAGACGGCAGTCTTAAACTCATGTTGGAATAAACAAGTCAAAATTATTATTGTTCTAATTTATAAAGAGTCAACATTCACTCCATTAATAAATAAATAAAGTTTTTAAAAAGTGATTTCAACAATCGATTATCTAACATTGGCGCAGTCGTACGGATCTGAAAAACACCCTGTAACCCAGAGGTGGTGGATTTCAATCCTTCAATCAGCAAAGAATCTACGAGAAACAAGAAAAATACAATTTCAAGCAGACAAGCAACGTCTCAACAAGCTCACAAGAAGCATCATATACACATCGAGAAATAATTAGCAAGTAAGAAACATTCCTGGCCCCTGAAAGTCGGTGTTTTCGGCACTTGGAACACGTCACCGTGGATAGGAACACCTAGTGATACCCCTGACGGTACATCCCAGTGTAGCAACGCTTACGAAACCGCATTCGACCTTCCATCTGGACCCCAGGCATGAAGATAGTAATGTAAGTAATTTAAGAATCGTCTCGATTTATTTTCTATTTCAAACTGCACTAAACATTTATATTTTATCATTCACACATTGCATTCACATTTGCATTAAACCCACGACAGTTCTGCAATCTAATTTAGTTGAATATATTATCTAAATATCGTATTACTTTAACCGATATTTTATTTTATTTTAACACATAAATATTTTCATTGCAACTTAATATAGGTCAAGTTAACTTCTATATAAAGTTTAGTTCCATATCAAGTTTAATCTTTATCTTGTAACGTTTTTATTGCAATTTAATACTACTACTACTACTACTACTACTAATAAAGGTTAACGTATTGTTTATACCATATGACTATAATATCTGAATAAGTGCAAATACCATCGCAAAAATAATTTGTTGCATACTTTATAAAGAAAAGAATACAATTTCGTTTCCTTTTATTCATTATTATTGCCAGTGGCGTACTCTTGCACCTTTTACAATTAATATTTTTGTGTGTACCAAATTAATTTTTGTTTGTTTATCTGAAATTTAAATCCTAATAATACAAAATGGCGAACCAACCAAATACTACAGTAAATAATACTACAGTAAATAATACTACAGTAAATAATACTACAGTAAATAATACTACAGCAAATAATACCAATAACGCTGATGAAACCCTTACCATAGAACCCTACAGGTTAAGTGAGATTTTCTCAATAGTTCCAGAGTTCGACGGGAACCCCATTTTCCTACAAACCTTTATTTCCGCGTGTGTTTTCGCGAACGGAATGTCAGTAGAAGACCAGCGTATTTTACTTACTCTACACATTAAAAATAAACTTCGGGGAAAAGCTGCCGAATTAATAAATTCGAGGAACCCTGCCACTTGGGCAGAAATTAAAAGCCTACTTGAGGCGCATTTCGGTGATTCACGCGACTTGACAGCCCTTATACAGGACTTACAACGGATTCACCAACTACCTAATGAAACTGCCCTGACATTCGTATCTCGTTTACAAACACATAATGCCAAAATGCACGCTGCTGTGCAAAAACAGACTTTGACGTTGGAAGAAAAGACAGCCCAATCATCCCTAATTGAAACCATGACTCTAACAACACTACTTACCGGACTAGAACCCAAACTTGGACAAATAATCCGTGCCGGAAATCCCAGCGACATGCTAGAAGCAATTAATAGAATCAAACGCGAACTCCAACTGTCCTACTTCGAGTCACAAAAATTCCCAAAACAAACTATCAACAAAAACCCCATCCAGAATCAACAGAGGCGTCCCAACTCCCAACAATTCTGTAATTTTTGCAAACGTAACGGGCACAATTTTAATGAGTGCCGTACAAGACTACAATTCTCACAACAAAATCAGAACTTTAGACAAAACAATTTTGCCAGTCCTCCACAATTTTCTAGACCGAATTTCCAAAATTCTCCCAACCAGCAATATCAAAGAAATTTCACGCCGCAACAAGATTTTCAACAGAATAGGCCTTCTGTAATAAGACCTAATCCGAACTTTCAGAGATCCCCAAATCAACAAAATTCAAATTTCAATCCTAACTTTAACAGACAAAACCCGCAGAGAACACATCACGTTAATTTTGACAATCATTTCGACTCTCAAAATTATGATACTAATTTTTACCATGAAACTGATAATTTCAGTGACCCGCAATTCCATAACTTCGGAAACTATCAAACTAATTCTAGCCTTGATAATATGGCAAACATGCCACAAATAAATTATGAAGATTACCCCCATTTCCCGCAAAATAACGACGATAACATGCCATACCAAAATGAGAATTATACAGCTAATTCTCAGATGTCGCAGGATTATACTGCTAATCCTCAGGATTTTCCATTAGGCCCGGAGTATTCAATGAATACTCCAACCCAAGAAATAAATTTCGAAGTGGACCAAATGTCCAACCAAATCCAAACATTAAACCTGAACGACAATTACAACCCCCTACTGAATTTCTCAGACCAGAACTTCGCTTAAATTGGCCTACACACACACTATTGACCGTGAATTCTAGTAATCTTTATTTCATAAATGACATTTCGAACAAATTTAAACTCTTAATTGATACTGGCGCAGGTATTTCGATTTTTAAGCACAAGACGGCGGAAAATTTTAAAAATAGATCTCCAGAAAACGCGATTTTACAAGGCATAACCGACGAAAAAATTAAAATTAGCGAATCTGTTCTTATACCATTTAACGCACGCGACCCACACAGAGTCTATATTCACGACTTGGACATAGACTTTGACGGATTATTAGGTGCCGATTTCATGGAACACTACGAATGTAGAATAGATTTCAAAACCAGGCAACTAATTACGAATTTTAAAACATTGCCCATCTTCAAAGTAACTGACGATTCTCCAACACCCGAAATCAACAAAATCCGACAAAATTATAATTCTAGCCAAAATACTATCCAAATTGACGGTCGCACGGAAAAGGTTTACAAACTAAAATGCAATCTTAGAAACACTGACGCTGTACTGTCAGCGCAGGAAAACGAAAAAGTTCGTTTGCCTAATGCTCTTGTTAGGGTAAACGAAAATGGAGAATTTTGACAACCGTAATTAATGCAAACGCCATTCCGAAAATTATAAATTTTTCTAATCTAAAACTAGAACCATTACAAAAATTTAAATCGATTTTTAATTTAAATGTTCAAAATTCCGACTCACACATACAGACCGACCGATCATCTGAAATTATTAATCAGTTACGTTTAGATCATTTAAACTACGAGGAAAGTGAACTAATTACACAACTTTGCCTAGACTTTTCTGAAATATTTTACCTGGAAGGAGACAACTTGACTTTCACTAACGAGATTAAACATTCAATCGACACTAACAATTCTAAACCTGTATTTACAAAATCGTATCGCTACCCTCAATGCCATAAACAAGAAGTCAAAACACAAGTTTCTAAAATGCTGGACCAAGGCATAATCAGACCTTCAATTTCTCCCTGGTCATCTCCCATTTGGGTTGTACCCAAAAAACTCGATGCCTCTAGCAAACAAAAATGGCGAGTCGTAGTAGATTACAGAAAATTAAACGAATTGACTATTGACGATAAATACCCTCTCCCAAATATTTCTGATCTTTTAGACCAACTAGGCAAATGCCAATATTTTACCACACTAGACTTAGCTTCCGGATTCCACCAAATAGAAATTGACGCGAAAGACATTCAAAAGACTGCTTTCACAGTCGAAAACGGTCATTTCGAATTCGTTAGAATGCCATTCGGTTTAAAGAATGCTCCATCAACGTTTCAAAGAGTGATGGATAACATCTTGTTAGGAATCCAGAATGAACGCTGCCTTGTTTACATGGACGACATTATCATTTACTCCCCTACTATTCACGATCATATTTCCCGACTGACAGAAGTATTCAAACGCTTAAGGAGAGCTAACCTCAAAATTCAACCCGACAAGTGCGAGTTTCTACGCAAAGAAGTCGCTTATCTAGGACATCTTATAACAAAAGACGGTGTTAAGCCAAATCCCAGTAAAGTAGATGCCATTTTAAACTTTCCTCATCCGAAAAATCAAAAGGACATTAAATCTTTCTTAGGTTTAGCGGGCTATTATAGACGCTTTATTCCAAATTTCTCTAAGATTTCAAAGCCCCTGACCAAGCTACTACAAAAAGACACTCCCTTTAACTTTGACAATGATTGTATGAATTCGTTCGACAACTTAAAGCAAACATTGACGACGACTCCGATATTAATATATCCTAATTTTGATGAGCCTTTCATCCTAACTACCGACGCGAGCGCATTCGCCATCGGATCGGTACTCTCTCAGGGAAATATAGGCAAAGATCTACCAATCGCATACGCTTCCCATTTTTCCAAATGTTCTAAATTCCATTCCAAAATCTTAGCCGCGAACGAAGACACAGACGATGACGGAAATCCAGACAATGACGATGAAATCACAAACGAACAACTAATTCAAGAATTTAATACTTTCTCCCAACTATACAAGACCAAATCTTTAATTGACTACTCTAAAATTCAAACTTCAAATAAACAACTCTTGGACCGAGAAAACAAACACATCATAACTTTCTTTCAACAAAATAACATAAGAGATCTTCATCACCAAATTATTGATGACATTTTCGAGGAAAACCCCGAATTTTACGACGACAAAATAAATATCCTCTCCAGTAGATCGGTTAGACATAGGAAATACTATATCATTCCTCTACCTTTTGACCCTGAATCTGTAGTAGAACATTTGTTCTTAGCAATATACAAAAATCAAAATGAATTAGATCTTTCTAATACTTATCATGTCGAAAATAACTTAGACCTCCCCATACTCGAAATTCTGTCATTTATCTTCGCAGAAAAGGACCTAAAACTCATTATCTGTCAAAACCTAGTACAAACACCTGACGAAGACCAAAGACCGATAATTCTTGACCAAAACCATACCGGCAAAAACAACCTACATCGCGGAATAAACGAGACGATGCGTAGGATCAAAAACAAATACAATTGGCAAGGACTAACCAAAGATGTTGAAAATTTCATTAAAAACTGCGAAATTTGTCAACGGACTAAAGTTTGCCGTAAAAATCTTAACAACCCTCTAGTAATCACTGAAACCCCGAGAACACCTTTCGAAAGAATTAACATTGATCTATTCGAATTTCCTACACGAAATTACGCTCTAACTATCCGCGACGAACTTACAAAATTCACACAAGCCTATGCAGTACCGGATAAAAGCGCAAAATCTGTGGTAAACACCCTATTGTTATATTTTCAACATTACGGTACCCCACTAAGGATTCACTGTGATTACGGCGGTGAATTCGACAACAACTTACTAAAAGACCTCTGTACCCTCTACGATATAAAACTGACATATTCTAGCGTAGGACACCCCCAATCTAACGGTTCTATAGAACGCTTTCACGCTACCTTAGCCGAAATGATCCGAATTCACAAAACTGAAAACCCAAATGAACACCCTTTTACCATATTACCATATGCAGTAATATGCTATAACAATTCGGTTAATAAAACGCATGGTTTTACACCATACGAACTGGTTTTTGGACACACAGCTAATAGACCACCAGAGACCCTGTACAACCAAAAAGACCTAATAACTAAATATGTTAGGGACTTAAATAATAGGATATCTCACTATTACCAAATTGCACGCAGTCGGACTGAAGCGCAAAAACAAAAAGCTAAAGTCAGATTCGACAGAAATATCCCAGAAAATCGCCCCACATATAACGTTGGAGACGAAGTATATGTAAAGGAATCCCAAATCAAAAGTAAGTCACAAAATAAATTCAACGGCCCTTTCGAGATCAAAGAAATTTTCCAAAATTCTGCCACTTTGTTAAATCCCGAGACAAATCAAACAAGTAAAGTAAATTTTGATAGAATGAAACCATATACTGAAGATTAAAATTTATTTTCAGGTTTCTACTGCTGTTCGGATCAGCATTTTCTCAATACGAAATAACACCAATAAACAATACTATCGGTGTTTACTATCACAAAGACACGGACATTGTCATCTCACACAAGAAATGGACGTTACTCGTACATAAAAATATATCGACCTTTAAGACAGCCCTTGACAGAAACGACAAAATCTTACAGACAATCCTTACCACCCTTGACCCAGCATACAAAAACATGAACGAATTCGCGAGTGAGGTTAAAACGCATTTAAGCCTTCTAGGACAAATCTCAAAATCCATACAAACTAAATTTGACTAAATACATCTCGACACGAAATGCTACAAACGCGGAATCATAAACGGAATTGGTTCAATATTCAAAGCAATTACTGGAAATTTAGACGGTAAATACTACTCTGACTGTATCAATAAACTAAACCAAGACGAACGTCAGATAGAAAATTTGATGAAAAATCAAATATCAGTTACAAATTCAGTTATTAAAAATTTTAACACGACAATTCAAAAACTACTAATAGACGAGGAGACATTCAACAAAGACATAAAAGAAATCGAATACGCAATCTTAGACATTACGTATAACGTACGAGCAGTTGAAACAAAATTAAAATTCTTGGAAATTTGTGAACAACTCATGGCGAGCTACCTATTTATAGAGGACAACCTCAACGATATTTTAAATTCGATCACTTTCGCGAGACTCAAAGTAATTCATACGTCTATCATTAATCCCCAAGATTTGGTAAATTCATTGCAGGAAATTTCACAAAACCTACAAAAGAACAATTTGCCACTCCCAATTAAACTTTCAAAAATTGCACAGTATTTAGATATTATTGAATTAAAAGCTTTCCAAATGAACTCGGAATTAGTATTTGTATTAGATATACCCCTAGTAAACCCTCAAACGTACTCTGTTTTCCAATTATACCCCATTCCTATCTTAGATAGTAGAAATGGTCTGTATCATATTTTGTCAACTTCTCAAAAATATATCGCGAGAGATGATGATTCTTTGATGTACATACCCATTGCTGACCTCAGAGAATACAAGCCACTCCATACCAATACTAAATTATGTCCAAATTTGTTTGCATATCCAATTGACAACAACGCCATATGCGAAGCCCGCCTTTTCAAGGATCTACAAACCCTACCAGAAAACTGTCAAACGTCAACTATCATCGGCCAAGGATACAACATCCAAAAACTAGATGAAAACGTGTGGATGATCATCAATACAGAGCCACTACAAATGAATATCAATTGCCCGAAGGAGACTTCAAAAACCGACACCATCTTCAAAAACTCTGTTATTAAATTACAACCAAATTGCTACGCCTTCATAGGCATCACGAAGATCCAAGCTAGCACAGACGAAACGACAGACGTGAAGAACGACGCTCACCCCATACAAATTCCTTTCAAGTGTTGCAACCAGGTTCCGGACAAAGTTCGAGTGCCCAATCTGAAACCACTAAAACTAAGTGATCTGAACACCGAAGACCTCGATATCGCCAGACACCAATTAGACCAGTATTCAAAAGACTTAGACGACCTAATCAAGGAACCCTTCATCACGAGACACATTTCTTGGTTTACCTACCTTACTATAGTGCTAATTTTCGGACTCTTATTCTTGTATCTATTCTGTAAGTGTAAAGCAAGAAGACGAAGACTAGCCATCAACGTTTCCATGACTCCTTCATCTCCACCAAGGCCTAGTGAACCCCTCAGGACATTTACTAGCCTATTTCATCAACGAAGACGACCCCCACTAAGAAGAGAGGACGAAGAAGGTGAAGACATCGAACTTAACTAAACCAGACTGTTTGTGCCTTTTACTGACTTTTTGTACCAAGACTCTTCAGTGAATTTTTACTTCATTTCATTGTTTATTTAGTGTATTTTATTATTCCTATTTTTTGTTAGTTCCAAATGACTAACATTTTAACATGCTTTTCGTAACACAAACAAGCTAATACGCTTGCGTCTTACGCCTAGCATTTTTACATTTTATGCTTTTACATTTTACGCTTTTTGTATTTTTACATTTTATATTTTTCAATCTTACAATTTTACCATTTTACATTATTTTATATTTTTGAATTCTTGTTAAATCACAAATTTTGTTCAACTCAAAAGTTGCTGTATAAACAACAACTTTTTTTATAAGGGGGAAGTTGTTATATGAAAATATACCCTGTATCTCTGAGACATTGGCCTCACCACTCTCAGCGGTATTATATTACATAGATATCAGATAACGACTCCTCTCAGCATCCGCTCTCCCGAGAATTAGATAAGATTGTATTCTTGCAAAACTGCATAATTGCAGTTCCTTTGTTCCCAAAGGTTATAAATGGGAGTAGTGTACTTTCAGACGGCAGTCTTAAACTCATGTTGGAATAAACAAGTCAAAATTATTATTGTTCTAATTTATAAAGAGTCAACGTTGACTCCATTAATAAATAAATAAAGTTTTTAAAAAGTGATTTCAACAATCGATTATCTAACATATATATATATATATATATGTTATATAGTATTTGAGCCACTGTATACAAGACGATACGTGACTTTTGCTTCATTTCAGTTTATCCTATAATATCATATTTCAGGTACGTGCAGATAACAAATTCCCGCTATCATTTATCGCTTACAAAGTATCATATTATATTATATTACATTTTAACTTATCATGATTATGCTGAATTGCTTGCTTGCTTTTCTTTGTTCGTCATTTAGATGACACTGCATCTAAATGTCATAAATAGAACCACGAGACATTTCTGTAGCTAGTTATCATACTCACTTCAAATTAAATACTTACATTTTATTACTGTATTATTTCTAAGAGTCAACGTTGACTCTCTACAAATAAATAAAATTGTTTTTAAAAACTTAGCTACGAAACGCGAGCTATAACATTGGCGCAGTCGGTAGGATCTGTTAAACATCTCTGGAACAAGAAGCCTAACTTGTAGTGAAACGTTCGAGAACAAGGAGAACATCTCAACAAGGGTGCCTAACTAGTGCGAGTGATCTACAAGAACAAGGAGACCTTCCTCACCAGTGGTGGCGGATCCCAATCCCTCGACGGAGGAAAGAACCTACATATGAAGATATTTACGTAAGTCATTTTTAAGAATCATCACGTTTTATTACTGCTATTTTTATTTTTCACATTTCGCAATTATTTAAGTGTATTATACTGCTAGTACATTCAACGAAAACAAAACAGTTCTGCTATCAATTTTATCCTTATTATTCCCCAAACGACATAATTAGTTCTATGTTATACGTATTATACTGTTAATACGTAATCGTGTGTATTATACAGCTAATACACTCACAGAGTTCCATTTTATTTTAAAGCGACATCGAAGCGTATTATACTGCTAATACGTACTTGTGTGTATTATACAGCTAATACACAAACAGACAAGAAAATCTTTCAAATTTAACTTCAATAGTTTGTAACTAAAAGCAACAAAATGTCAGAACAAGAAGCCACCGTTCAAATCGAAGAACAAATTGAAGCTTATAAACTTTCGGAGATATTCTCGATAATACCTGAGTTCGATGGAAACCCCATCAACCTACAAACATTTTTAAATTCTTGTACATATGCTCAAGGAATGACAATTAATGACCAGTTGTTATTATTGACTATTCATATCAAAAATAAATTGCGTGGCAAAGCTGCCGAATTGATAAATTCTAGAAATCCGGCTACATATGCAGAAATAAAATCCTTATTAGAAGCGCACTTCGGAGATTCTAGAGACCTAACATCTCTAATCACTGACCTACAACGCATCCATCAATTACCTAACGAATCTGCGTTAACCTTTGTATCACGGTTGCAAACGCACAATGCAAAAATGCATGCCGCAATCCAAAAACAAGCTTTGTCCAAAGAACAGAAGAAATCTCAAAGTGATTTAGTCGAAACTATGACGCTAAATAATTTATTAACAGGCTTAGAACCAAATTTAGGCAAAATTATACGTGCTGGCAATCCACAAAATATGTTGGAGGCTATTAATCGAATTAAAAGAGAACTACAACTCTCTTATTTTGAGTCACAAAAATTCTCGAGAAATAGCCAAGCTAAAAACCCAATTCCTCCCCAACAAAAGAGACCAATTTCAACTTTCCAACAGAAAATGTGTTCATTTTGCAATCGCATTGGGCATACTGTAAGTGAATGCCGTACTAGGCAACAACAACAATTTATGCCATCAACGTCCCAAAACTTTCAAAGACCAAACTTCCAAAGAAATTCAAACTTCCAAAATTTTTCGCAAAATAATCAATTTACTCACAGGCAATTCCCACAAAATAATCAATCTAATCTTCCACAGCAAAATAGGCCTTCAGCCATCAGACCAAACCCGAATTTCAATCAGCAGAGACCATCTGCAATCCAACCAAATCCAAACTTTAATCGTTACGATCAACAAAAGGCCCATCATTTGAACTATGAACCTTATGATAGTTACATTGATAATTCCAATCAATACGAGACCTACTCTACCGATTACTCCCCAAATTACCAACTTCAACAAGACAATTGTGAAAATTATAATTTCGAAACCAATCAAAGTTTCCCAGAGAACTATAATTCTCAGTCTGAACAGTATGAGGATTATACCGCTAATCCTCAGGATTTTTACCAAGGTTCCAACCAATTAACTCATCCTCCCAACCAGGAATCCGAACCAATTGCAGAATTGGAAACTCAGATCCAAACGATGACTCTAAAAGACAGTTTCAACCCATACCTGAATTTCCCGGAACACAAATTCATGTAAATATTCTTTCCCATGCATTGCTAACTGTCAACTCAAAAAATCTCTATTACATGAAAGACATAACCGGTAAATTTAAAATTTTGCTAGACACAGGCGCCGGTATTTCAGTTTTTAAACCTAGGACAGCTGAAAACTACAGGCGCCGATCCCCTGAAAATGTGATTGTTCAAGGTATAACGAACGAAAAGATTAATATTAATGAATCTGTTCTCATACCATTTACCACAAGTGATCCTCATAAAGTTTATATTCACGATCTAGACATAGACTTTGATGGACTTTTAGGCGCGGACTTTTTCGAACATTACGAATGCAGGATAGATTTTAAAAATAAACAATTAGTGACGAATTTTAAAACCGTACCGATATTCAAAGTTACTGATATTTTACCATCGCAACCAAGCGTAACCCGCGGTTTAAACACCATAAAAAATCGAAACTTAATTTCCATTGAACCGCGCACGGAAAAAATATTCAAATTAAAATGTGACCTACGAAATACCGAGGCTATACTGGTAGCCCAAGAAAACGAAAAAGTACGCTTACCCAACGCTATCGTCAAAATAGACAACAACGGAGAATTTTTAACATCTGTAATAAACGCAAACGCTATTCCAAAAACTGTAGATTTGTCAAACCTTAAACTCGAACCAATAGAAAAATTTAGGGCAATCTTTAATTTAAATTGTCAAAACTCAGACTACCAACAACAAATAGACAGGAATTTCGAAATTAAAAATCAATTACGCTTAGAACATTTGAACGAAGAAGAAACCGATTTAATAACACAACTTTGTCTAAATTTTTCGGACATATTCTATCTAGAAGGAGATAACTTGTCATTCACAAACGAAATTAAACATTCTATTGACACCAACAATGCCAAACCGATATTCACAAAATCTTATCGTTACCCCCAAATTCATAAGCAAGAGGTAAAATCACAGGTTTCAAAAATGTTAGCCCAAGGCATAATCCAGCCTTCGATTTCTCCCTGGTCCTCCCCAGTTTGGGTAGTCCCAAAAAAACTTGACGCCTCTGGCAAACAAAAATGGCGAGTTGTAGTCGACTACAGAAAACTTAACGAACTGACTATTGACGACAAATATCCCCTTCCGAACATATCTGACCTTCTTGACCAACTAGGAAAATGCCAATACTTCACAACCCTAGATTTGGCCTCTGGGTTTCACCAGATAGAAATTAATCCCGAAGACGTCCAAAAAACTGCCTTCTCTGTAGAGAATGGCCACTATGAATTTCTTCGCATGCCATTCGGTCTTAAAAACGCCCCATCCACTTTCCAAAGGGTTATGGACAATATCCTACTAGGTATACAAAACGAACGTTGCCTCGTCTATATGGACGACATCATCATTTATTCCCCAACGATTCACGAACATATTACCCGACTAAACGAAATATTCCAACGCTTAAGGAAAGCTAACCTTAAAATACAGCCCGACAAGTGTGAGTTTCTTAGGAAAGAAGTTGCCTACCTAGGACACCTCATCACCAAGGACGGTGTAAAGCCAAACCCTGCTAAGGTTGAAGCAATCCTAAACTTTCCTCAACCCAAAAACCAAAAGGAAATTAAATCTTTCCTGGGTTTAGCAGGCTATTATAGACGTTTTATCCCCAATTTCTCTAAAATATCAAAACCTCTGACCAAATTACTACAAAAAGACATACACTTTAATTTCGACAATGATTGTACGAATTCATTCAAAAACTTAAAACAAACCTTGACAACAACTCCGATACTAATTTACCCGAACTTCGACGAGCCTTTCCTATTAACCACAGACGCGAGTGCATTCGCCATTGGTTCCGTGCTTTCGCAGGGCCCCATTTTTAAAGATTTACCTATCGCTTATGCCTCCCGAGTTTTATGCAATGCCGAAACTAAGTACTCCACGATAGAAAGAGAGCTCTTAGCTATCGTGTGGTCAGTAAAGCATTTTAGACCATACCTGTTTGGCAGAAAGTTTAAACTAATCACCGATCACAGACCACTTACCTGGTTATTTTCGATAAAGGACCCGGGTAGCAGATTAGCCCGTTGGCGCCTCAAACTTGAAGAGTATGACTACGAGGTCATATACAAACCCGGCAAAATAAACAAAAACGCAGACGCCTTGTCCAGAATCAAAATAAACCACTTTAACGATTGTTCCAAATTCTATTCTAAAATTTTAGCAGCTAACGAAAACACAGACGATGAAGAAAGCCTAAATGACGAAAACGAAATAACTAACGAACATATCGCTCAGGAATTTGACACATTCTCTAGACTATACAAGACAAAATCCCTAATAGATTACTCGAAAATCGAAATTACAAACAAACAATTGTTAGATCGAGAAAACAAAAACATAATTACGTTCTTTCGGCAAAATAACCTAACAGACCTTCATCACCAAATTATAGAAGATATTTTCGAAGAAAATCCCGAATTCGACAACAGTACAATCAATATTGTCTCTAGTAAATCAACCCGACATAGAAATTATTATATTATCGCTGTACCTTTCGACCCCGAATCTGTAATAGAACACTTGTTTTTAACGTTGTATAAAAATCAAAATAAACTAGATCTTTCCAAGACCTACTATGTCGAAAATAATTTGGACCTCCCAATACTCGAAATTCTCTCATTCATTTTTGCGGAAAAAGACCTAAAATTAATCATTTGTCAAAATCTAGTGCAATGCCCCGACGAAGACCAACGCCCAATAATCCTCGATCAAAATCACACTGGAAAAAATAATTTGCACCGCGGAATAAACGAGACAATACGCAGAATCAAAAACAAGTATAATTGGCAAGGGTTAACGAAAGATGTCGAAAATTTTATCAAAAACTGCGAAACATGCCAAAAAACGAAAGTTTGTCGAAAAAATTTAAGTAGTCCACTGGTAATTACAGAAACACCAAAGACACCATTCGAAAGAATTAACATTGACTTATTTGAATTCCCTACGCGCAATTATGCCCTGACTATTCGCGACGAACTGACTAAATTTACACAAGCTTACGCAGTCCCCGATAAATCCGCCAAATCTGTAGTAAATACGCTACTGCTTTATTTTCAACATTATGGTACTCCATTAAGAATACATTGCGACTATGGAGGAGAATTCGATAACAATTTATTAAGAGATTTGTGTAGATTATACGATATAAAATTAACTTTTTCGAGTGTAGGACATCCCCAGTCAAATGGTTCAATTGAACGATTTCACGCAACCTTGGCCGAAATGATAAGAGCTAACAAAACGGAAAACCCGAATGAACACCCATTTACCATTTTACCGTATGCAGTAATCTGTTATAATAACTCTGTAAATAAAACTCACGGATTTACCCCATACGAATTAGTTTTTGGTCATACATCTGTTCGTCCACCGGAAACATTATACAATCAAAAAGAGTTAACACTAAATATGTCCGAGATTTAAACAATCGCATTTCTCACTATTATAAAATAGCTCGAAGTCGAACTGAAACTCAAAAACAAAAAGCCAAAGTTCGGTTTGATAAAAACGTCCCCGAAAATCGCCCCACATATAATGTTGGCGACAAAGTATACGTTAAGGAATCTCAAATAAAGAACAAATTACAAGATAAATTCAACGGTCCGTTCGAAATTAAAGAAATTTTTCAAAATTCCGCTACGCTACTAAATCTCGAAACGAACCAAACAACTAAAGTAAACTTTGATCGAATGAAACCATATACTGAAAATTAAATTTATTTTCAGGTTTCTGCTGCTGGTCGGATCAGCACTTGCCCAGTATAAAATAACATCGATCAACAACACGATCGGAGTGTACTACCACCGAGACACAGACATAGTAATCTCTAACGAGAAATGGACTCTACTTGTACATAAAAACATATCGACTCTCAAAACAGCATTTGACAAAAACGACAAAATCTTACAAACCCTCTACAACACACTCGACCCAACATACCATTACATGAATGTCTTTTTCGGCGATGTAAAAACGCATCTCAGTTTATTAACTCAAATCTCTCAATCGATACAATCAAAATTTAACGAAGTTTACCTAGACACAAAAAGATACAGACGAGGAATACTAAACGGTATCGGAACGATTTTCAAATCGATAACTGGAAATCTAGACGCAGAAGATGGTCAGTACTATTCTGATTGCATCAACAAGCTAAATAATGACGAACACCAACTCGAAAATTTAATCAAAAATCAAATATCTGTCACGACTTCAGTCATCAAAAATTTTAATTCAACTATTCAAAAACTACAAATCGACGAAGAAACTTTCAATAAGGATATCAAAGAAATCGAAACCTCAATTCTAGATATGACTAAGGATATCGAAAATATCCACACAAAATTAAGATTTTTAGAAATTTGCGAACAACTCATGGCAAGTTATTTATTCATTGAAGACAATTTAAACGATATTTTGAATGCCATAACATTCGCTAGACTAAAAATTATACATTCGTCAATAATAACTCCTGACCATTTAGTAACAGCATTACAAGAGATTTCTCAGAGTTTACAAAGAAACAATTTGCCTCTACCTATTAAATTATCAGCAGTCGCTCAGTATTTAGACATTATTGAGTTACAAGCTTTTCAAGTAGATTCTAACTTAGTATTCGTTCTAAAAATACCCCTTGTCGAACCTCAAAATTACAATACCTTCCGCCTATACCCGATCCCAATTCTTGATAACAGAACTGGCCTTCTGCACATTTTATCTATTTCACAAAAGTTTATCGCGAGAGACGATGATTCTTTGATGTACATACCAATTTCAAATTTAAATGAATGCAAACCACTATACTTTGGAACGAAACTATGCTCAAACCTGTTTGCATACCCTATCGATCAAAATGCCATATGTGAAGCCAGAATCCTGAAACAGTTGACTAAACTCCCCGAAAATTGCCAGACATCCTTGATCATTGGTCAAGGATACAACGTTCAAGAACTTGAAGACAACACATGGTTAATAATAAACTCCGAACCACTTCACATCACCATCAATTGTCCAAAAAGAGATTCAATAACCGAATTAACCAACAAAAATTCAATCGTCAAACTACAACCCGGATGTTACGCCTTTGTAGGAATCACCAGAATACAAGCTAGTGCCAAAGACTTTTCAGACATTAAAGACAATTCTCATCCCATCCAAATTCCTTATGAGTGCTGCAATCAAATGCCCGACAAAATTAAATTACCAAAATTAAAACCTCTCAAATTAAACAATCTAAACGTAGAAGATTTGGACATCGCCAAAACCAAATTGGAACAATATTCGAAAGACCTGGATGATCTTATAAACGAACCATTTGTGAACAAACATGTATCTTGGTTCACGTATTTTACCATCACATTCGTTGTTTCCCTAATTCTACTTTACATACTCTGTAAGTGTAGGAAAAGACGACGTGGAATGCTGAAAATCCAACATTCTACAGATGACGCCCCTTCACCACCCTCTCCAGGACGAAGCAAACCATTTATGAAACTTCCCGGTTTTATCCCTCCAAGAAAGCGACCCGTTATCAGACCCCAAGAAGGAGATGACATCGAGTTAACATAGACTTTCACTTGTGATTTATCATTCACATTATTAACTTAACCTTTGTATATTTTTACCTTTATTTTTATTATTTTTTATTGTATTCATTCACTATTTTATTATCCTTTCAATTTCAAAAAGTTCCTGTATAACAGCAACTTTTTCATTAAGGGGGAAGTTGTTATATAGTATTTGAGCCACTGTATACAAGACGATACGTGACTTTTGCTTCATTTCAGTTTATCCTATAATATCATATTTCAGCTACGTGCAGATAACAAATTCCCGCTATCATTTATCGCTTACAAAGTATCATATTATATTATATTACATTTTAACTTATCATGATTATGCTGAATTGCTTGCTTGCTTTTCTTTGTTCGTCATTTAGATGACACTGCATCTAAATGTCATAAATAGAACCACGAGACATTTCTGTAGCTAGTTGTCATACTCACTTCAAATTAAATACTTACATTTTATTACTGTATTATTTCTAAGAGTCAACGTTGACTCTCTACAAATAAATAAAATTGTTTTTAAAAACTTAGCTACGAAACGCGAGCTATAACATATATATATATATATATGACATTGGCTACCATTCATGATTTGTAAGGTATAATTCAATGCAGGTCGGGGTATTTGCCCGCTGAGTAGTTGTTTTCTGCAAATCATATGTAATATCAGTATAGGTTAAGTCCACCAAGGGCTGAAGGTCGCCGCTCTCGGTACTTGCAAAATAGCAAGTCGCTTACACCATGGAGACATCTATGATGTCTGGTGTATAGTAGCATTTGACCATAGGAGAGGATTCACTTACCTCTCACCGGTACACCATTTACATCAGTTTGTATAAAACTAGCAGGTTGGCCACTGTCATTTGTCTGTTCCACGACCTATGGCATACTGATGAGAACTAATAAGTTCGAAACCGGTCTATGTCTGGTCGGGGAATTGACAAATGACATTGGCTACCATTCATGATTTGTAAGGTATAATTCAATGCAGGTCGGGGTATTTGCCCGCTGAGTAGTTGTTTCCTGCAAATCATATGTAATATCATATATATATATATATATATATATATATATATATATATTATTAAATAAACATTATTATTATTATTATTATTATAAATGGTGGATAAAATTATTATTTCTTATTTATTTATATGTTTTACCGACTTATTTAGATTACCATCCTGGCGGAGTTTAGCATTATCTATTCAACTACTCAACCAGGACGTATACACACAGACAATTACACAATGACCATTCCCTACGACATTGCCTTGTAATACATTAAAAACACTATTAAACTCCATACCCTAACCAGAATTCGAACCTGGAACACCTTGATTTCAAGCCTGACACGTAAGCATTTAGTCACTGAACCAACCGGTTTTATTATTATTAATAATTTAACGCTTTTTTTCCATCAAAACAATAATATTTTAACATTGCATATTCACTTGTATTATATTAATGCTGGAAGAATAAAAGAACCATAGGCGCTACCGCTACACTATCCACTATCATGATGATTTCGGTGGCAGTTTGTAAATCCTCAAACTGGTACAGGACTGCCTACACTTATAGTGTTATTGATTCACACCATCGTACCCTTGTAAGTTGTATAATTTACGTTCATGAGTTGCCATCCTCTCCCTTCCATTTTCGAAATTAAAATATTTTTGTGTGGGAAAAATCATCAGTTCTTTTTATTTTTCTGTTGCTTTCCAGGACTACTAGCACACGGGGCCCAGTTGCCAATAGAGGGGAGCTCTATTGATTTGGCGCACTTTCTATCAAAAAATATTAATTTTGAAAAAGTTATTGAAGTGTCTTCAAACACTAAATGTAGAAGACTGTCACTATAGACATTTTGGCTAAATTGATTTTGTTAAATAATATATTGTGCTGTATTTTTCAGTTTCTTATTATTATTTTTTGTAACCACAGTGGTTTTTCTTTTGAAAGCAGTGCCCCTTGATCTTCAAAATACACAACTTTTTCTCATCTAACTGCTTTTGTAATTGTTGTGGTTTGTGAGATAGCGATACCCTATGTTATTATATTTGTGTCTATCCATATTTATCTGCTTATTTATTATTATTTCATCTGGAATTCAAATGCATGACAATGTAATTTACCCTCTAGATGTATATATTACTTGCAATATTACAATATTACAACCAACAGTAAGATTAATTTAAGATTATACGCAGAGGTATTTATTTATTGTCTTGTTAATAACCATTATTACTCCTTCAGTAACAACCACACTGTAAGATAGTCACACAGTTTTCTAAGATGAGGAAAAGATGATAAACTTATGTCATGAGTTTTCTTTTTAATTTAAAACTTTTTTCTAGATTGATGATGATGCTCCCTTTGACAAGGTCTGCTTATTAGGTTGTGGTGTGCCAACAGGATATGGTGCTGCTCTTAATACTGCCAAAGTAGAAATGGGAAGTATCTGTGCCATATGGGGTTTGGGTGCTGTAGGATTGGCAGTAGGATTGGGCTGTCAAGCTGCCGGGGCATCAAGAATTATTGGTGTTGACTTAAACCCATCTAAGTTTGAAGTTGGTATGATAATAATAATAATCTTTATTAACCATTTATGATACTTTAAAATATAAAGCCGAGGCAAGAATTCAAGCGATACACGTCACAGATCTATTCTATAAATAAGACAATACTGTTAAGAATCATGAAGCCCCATTAAACTGTACCTATTTCTGAAAAAAGCTTAATAACTGAGTGTCAAGAATTACTCTTTTTAAAGTAATTAATGATTAAAAATTAGTTAGTATTAAAATTTCTTTAATGAGATCACTCGTGACGTGCATCGCTTGAATTCTTGCCTCGACTATATATGGCAAGTCATTTTAAAAAGAAAATTCATATATATATATATATATGAAGTGTTGTACTTCCGGGTGCTCTCCCGCGTCGATGATCGACTCCTCCAGGAGTCACGGTTGTCTAAACGACGTTTTGGCAGAATCTCATCTGCCATCTTCAGGTTCTCGCTGAAAGCTGCCTACTGCTGCTTCTCGTTGCTCGAACTGAACTTCAGTTCGGTTCAGTTCAGTTCGAGCAACGAGAAGCAGCAGTAGGCAGCTGTCAGTGAGAACCTGAAGATGGCAGATGAGATTCTGCCGAAACGTCGTTTAGACAACCGTGACTCCTGGAGGAGTCGATCATCGACGCGGGAGAGCACCTGGAAGTACAACAACACTTCATTTAACACCCGCGAAAACCTAAGAAAAAACATATATATATATATATATACAACATAAACACATTAATATTAACAATATTAAATAAGACATTACAATAAATAGACAAACACATATAAATACAATAGATATAAGAACATATGAACTGGTCAAGTGATATTATAAAATAATAATAATAATATAACATAGAGATAAAATTATCCGGATGCAAATTCGTCCACTCTATAAAAAGCATTTTGTAGTAGAAAGTTTTTAATTTTTTTTTTAAATAATTTGGGGCAGCTTATTTCGTGTAAATGTTTAGGTAACATATTGTATAAATTAACGCAGTGTTTAAATGTAGATGTTTTGTGCGTAGGAATTCTTAATAATTTGCCATTTTTTGTATCGTACTCATGTGTATCGGATACTTGTCTAAAATAACTTATTTAGTTTGGTATACATTACACATTTAAATATTAATATACATGGCACAGTTAAAATATTTTTTTGTTTGAAGATTATTCTACAAGTTTCTCTAAAATTAATATTAAAAATTAAACACATCAACCTTTTTTGAAAAATAAACACTCTACCATTGTCTCTTTCACATCCCCAGCTGAATATATTTAATGAAATGTATGGGTAGACCAAGGCATAATAAATGTTTAGCAGACCACATTCATTTAGAGTATCTTTAATTTGCTGAATTCCAAAGTACACTTTATTTCGTTTTTTACAAACATTATCAATATGAACATCCCACGATAACGTAGGGCCTAGAAAGTTACTATGAAATTTAGTTTCATGCTATATTTGGATGTTAAATATTTTTAAGTTTGGAGGCAAAGGTTTTCTAATATAAAAGTTCATAATAACTGTTTTGTTTTTATTCAGTATTAATTTGTTCTTGTCTCATCAAGCACTTAATTGATTTGTAACTCGTTCTGCTCTCATTTTAATTTCATCAGTTGCTCTCTGCTGAAACTGAAATAGTCACGTGGCCGTCTATAAAATTTGGAAGGTCATTAATGTATAACATAAACAACAGCGGGCTCAAGACAGAGCCTTGGGGGACTCCAAGTGTAACACTGTGAATAATAATAATTTATTTTCCTTACTGGCAAATAGGTACATTTGTATAGGAATAGTCAACATGTTTGTTAATACTACGTATACTAATTTTTATAAAATTGACCTAACATTTATTAACAAGAATGAAAATAAAAAATATATATATTTCGATCGATAGCCGAGTGGGTTAAGGCGTGAGGTGGTAATCGCAATTAATCACAACGACATCGCACCACCGGGTTCGAATCCTGGCTCCAGCACTGGCACTGTCGGAGTTTTTTCAATGTGTAACCTCCTTCTGCACAAGCCCTGGTCTGGAATTGGGGGTTGTCTAATTTCTGTGATGTCTATTTATTATAGGTAATGTATAATTAACAGACACAAAGGAAGTGTGATATTGAATAAAAAGTAAAGTAAAAATTCTTTTAGCTTAGTTTTAAATAACCTTTCATTCCTTATATATTTTACGTCTCGCATTGACACTGGCTATTTACAACAAAATTTTCTTGATTTTTAAAAACATATATGCACATTTCAAAAATATACAAACTTGGCAAAGTTAGAATTTTAAAATTTTTAAAAATTTCCTTGCATGAATGGATACTTGAAACCTTAGCAATACATCTTAAGACTCATTTTTGGGCTATAAAAACATGAGATGCAAAAGTGGAATTTCCCCAGAAGCAGACACCATATCTTAAACGGGATTCAACTTGTGCGAAATACAATACAAGCAGTTGTTCTGTACACAGGACCGTTCTTATATTTCTAAATAAATAGGTGACTGAGGCAAGCTTTGAAATATTTTCACATTGAACTTTCCAATTGAGATTTTTATCTAACTGTAAACCTAAAAATTTAACTGTTTCTACTTTAGTAGATAAAGGAGTATAGTTTATATTAAAATTTAACAACTTACACTGTTTTTGACTGTTATGAAATCTTATAACCTGGGTTTTTTCTTCGTTGAAATATAATGAATTTTGGGAAAAACCAATCATTTAACTTATTAAATAAAGCATGGCAAGAAAGTTCCAAACTTTCATTTGTTTTATTTGAAATAATTAAAGAAGAGTCATCAGCATACATTGTCACATGAGTACTAAATAAAAGCGAATCTATTTCATTTACATAAAGCAAGAAGAGCACAGGGCCCGAAACGGAACTCTGTGGAACTCCTAACGTTAAGTATGACCATTCAGAGCTAACCTTATCAAAACTATTATCATCATTATATTTGATACTAACCAGTTGTTTCCTATTTTCAAGAAAAGTTTAACCCAATTTAATGATATTCCTCTTATTCCATAATCATTTAGTTTGGTCATCAATTTTTGATGGTCAACGTAATCAAATGCCCAGCTGAAATCACAAAAGATCCCAACAGGGCACTCGCCAGCTTCAAGGAAATTAATATTTTCTCATAAAAATAGTGTACAACTGTAATAGTTGACATTCCACTATGAAATCCGTGCTGATTTTTAATTTATATTTGATACTTTTCCAGATATTTAGACGATCTGTCCATAAAACAATATTCGAGAATTTTAGTATAATAACACTTTATTTAGGATAATCCTAATATACACAGATCTATTGTTACATGGCTTATTGACAGTAATACTAATGTATTTACATAAATCTCTACTAATAAATAAATAACTACTGTAAATATTTAACAGAAAATTTAAAGTAGGTATATCCCGTTAACATTGTTGCATCGAGTCGAATGCAATTTACATTTATTATTGCGTCCTTAGATTTATTACGTCCGTATACCGGACGCAGTATCATCATCCACGTATTTTTCGACTTTCGCGCCATCTGTAACCTTCTTTTTGAGATTTACGCGCAGCACGCACGTCCTCTAACATAAATCATAACTAAAATCAAGGTTATTTTGCAAAACAGACCATCTAGGTCAGGAATTGTAAATTGGTTTTGGACGCAATAATATCTGCAGAATGAAAAAAGTTGTATAACTTCAGTTCATCAAATTTCCATTAGGGTCGTTACTGAATATACATTTTAACGTATATTTTTTCCAATGTCATAACAATACTGCGTCTTTCAATCTGGCAACGCTGAAAGAAAGATCTCAGTGTTATCCTAAGTTTCGGTAGTTTATTTATGTGCATGAATGTGTGTCTATAGTGGGGAAGTAGAAAACATGGATAAAGGTTCGAGAAGTTATAAATTAATGATGAATGCACGAGGTAAGTAGTAATTTTATAATTGCTGTAAAATTGAAATAGAGAATGTGGCCATATTTAGATTTTAGATCAATTTAAATCTAATTATTTATTGGTGTAAACAACACTGTTCGTGTATTACACAAGTTAAATACATGAAAGCATAGCACATAAAATTTGTAATTTATAAAATAAATTAACAAATAGGTATTCAGATACATAGAAATAGTCATAAGTATTTATCACAACGATTGTTTTATATAAAAAACAGGTATATTAATACTAAATACATTTCTACATTTATTTATGAGATGGTTCTCTTAATAGATTTTCATATTATGGTTGTTTTTATCTATGGGGTGATCACTAATATCCTTATGTTTTTGTTAAATTTTATAGTTTTTTCAAACTCCGCGTTTTGAGAAATTTGATGTAATATGCTAAAAAATATATTTTTTTTAAATAACCTGGAACGGCAACGAAATTTAATTTCTGAGTAATTTTTTCAAATTCAAAATTACTCGAAATATCTAGAAGAATGTAATAAAATTTGATTTAAATTGTGCACTTGAAGACTAGTTATAATAGGTATCGGGACGGTTGTGATTGAAAAAATTTTGAGGAACGTGGGAATTTTTATTGCGGGCATTATCTTATCATCTTGGCAAGGTGGTAATATCGTCATTTTCATATGAGGCGGGGATGCTAGGTGGGTGGAGGTTTCCCACCGCCCCAAAAATATATGATGTGTGAAATGAATAATTATTGTCTCGTTAGCATCGCAGAGTGGACTGAAGTATAGCTTTCGGCGGGCATATCATTATTATAATACTGTTAGCCTTTATATAAGACGTTTTTTTATTAAAAGCTTTTATTAAACTTGCAATGTCAGTTGATTTAGGGCAAATCTTGCAATCAAAATATCGATTAGTTCTAATTAAGCTAGAGCTTTGAAATTTTGCACATGTGTATAAGTCCGGTAATAATACACTTTAACATTTTCATATAAGAAAAAAACAAGATGACGACTTTATGGTTTATGATCCGATTCGACTCAAAATCGGTATGTGGGGGTTTTTGAGATCACCAATTATGAATTCTTGGTAAAAATTTAGAAATTCAAAATGGCGGACGACTTTTGACATTTATGGTCCAAATCAATTAAAATCGATATCTGGGGATTTTCGGGTTCACCGATTACGAATTTCTAATCAAAAATTTAGTGCAAGATGGCGACTTCAAGATGACGGACGACTTTATCGTTTATGATCCGATTCGACTCAAAATCGATATCTGGGGGTTTTCGAGATCGCCAATTATGAATTCTTGATCAAAAATTCAGAAATTCAAAATGGCGGCGCCAATATGGCTGACGACTTTTGTCATTTAGATCCAAATCGATCAAAATTGATATCTGGGGGTTTTTGGGGTCGCGGTTTACAAATTTCCAGTCAAAAATCTAGTTCAAGATGGCGGACGACTTTACCGTTTATAATCCGATTCGTCTCAAAATCGATATCTGGAGATTACAGTATATCAAAAGACTAAAAGTAAAAAATAAAATTATATAAAAAATATTTAAAAAATGCTCTAAAAAGTAGAAAATAAACTTTGAAGTAAATCAAACCCATTATTTTGTTACATTATATAATTTTTTATGATATAAAAGCTTGCCGCGAGCAATCTCATTTACACAGGAAAATCTCGCGACACTCATAAAAAAAATTATATAATGTAACAAAATATGTGTTTGATTTACTTCAAAGTTTATTTTCTACTTCTTAGAGCATTTTTTAAATAAAAGCTTTAAATAAAATATTTTAAAAGCTTTTATTAAACTTGCAATGTTTGTTAGTTAATTAGTTAGTTTGTTTAGCTCAAATCAAATCAAGATTTCGATTAGTTCTAATTAAGCTAGAGCTTTGAAATTTTGCACGTGTATAAGTCCGGTGACAATGCACTTTAACATTTTCATATAAAAAAAAACAAGATGGCGGACGACTTTACCGTTTATGAACCGATTCGACTCAATATCGATATCTGGGGGTTTCAAGATCACTAATTATGAGTTCTTGGTTAAAATTTAGAAATTCAAAATGGCGGCGTCAATATGGCAGACTATTTTTGTCATTTATGTCCAAATCGATCAAAATCGATATCTGGGGGTTTTCTAGGTCACGGATTATGAATTTTCGGTCAAAATTCAGAAATTCAAAATGGCGGCGCCAATATGGCCGACGAATTTTGTCATTTAGATCCAAATATTAAAATCAATATCTGGGGGTTTTTGGGGTCGCGGATTATGAATCTCTAGTAAAAAATTTAGTTCAAGATGGCGGACGACTTTGCTATTTATGATCCGATTCGTCTCAAAATCGATATTTTGGGATTACAGCGTATCGAAAGACTAAAAAGTAAAAAATAAAGTTATATAACAAGATATTTCAAAAAAAGCTTTTATTTAAATGCTCTAAAAAGTAAAAAAATAAACTTTAAAGTAAATCAGACCCATCATTTTGTTACATTATATAATTTCATATATATTTCGCCGAAAAATGCTAGTAATTAAGATTTCATTTTTCGGTCCTATGTCCGCATTCTTTTAATGATCGTTCCACTGTGCATCGTCTAGAATAATAATTCACCCATTTCTTTTGTCTACTGTCAAAGTATTTTGGGGTTATAATAAAATATATCGATATTTTCCAAATAGGGGTCATCCATAAATGATGTCATGCTCAAAGGGGGAGAAGGAAGTATATTTATATTATTGTATACGATTAAATGTCTTTTTAATTTTTTAAAACTGATAAATTATATTAGCAATTTTTTCAAATAACTGATTAGATGATATTCTTCTTCAGCAGGGGTTCTACAACAATTTTTCAAGATATTGTTGCTCCCTGTATATAACCTTTTCCGAAGGTCTTCAAAATGTTCTGTTCCAACCAATGCTATACCTGTTTAAAATAGTTTTAATGGTAAATTAGGACTGATTAGTTTTTGGGTAACATTAACATGGAAAAATGTGTTGTGCATTAAAAAAAATTATAACAGATTACTAAGCTACTAAAAACACAATTTTAGCCTTTGATTGATCTAATACTGTGTCATACAATTATAAATCCAATGGCAGTATATAAATTATTGTATTAATGTTAAAAATTCCAAGTTAAGAAATATATAAAAAGTATTCCTTTCACTTTTCTAATAAAACGGTGGTTTAGAAATTGTAAGATTTTTGCCCTTTGACAAAATATCCAATCAAAGGTTGTATGAATTTTGCAGCGAGCCTTTCTGGAGAAAATCAGCTATTGTGTGCGGTGCCACCTACAGCCACAAAAGTAAGTATGATTAGAGAAAATTAGATATATTAAATTACCATGTATGTTTAGTTTCTAAAATATTTCATATTTCATTAAGTACTCTGATGAAGAACAATTAATTTCATTTTTCAGGATATAATAAGCAGCCCAGAAAGCGTTTGTTCTCAGAAGAAAAGAACGAACTCGTTTTGCAATCGACCACTGTCTCCAGAAAATATCCAGATGTCAAAAAAATTAATATTATTGGAAACAAACTCATAGTTCCAGCACAACAATGCGCCTTGCAATCTAGTGATACTGATGTTTGTGAGGTAAGTCCACTACAAATTTAATCTCTGTGGTTTATAAACTTACAAGAAAGCTGGCTTTGACTTAAACTTATCAATATTCATTCCTTCTTCTTCAACATCACTGTTCTTTTAGATAACTTATATATTCTTAATTCTTAAACAACTTCAATAAAAAGAGGAAGTTGTGATTTCGATAAGTATATGCATTTCTTTTGTACATCGACATTTAGTACAGTTTCAATAATTTGTTATATTTTGATTACCTATATATTATAAATTTAAATCTTTCAAAATTTGTGTTACCATTAGCCATCTCGATATTAATCACATTTTCCAAGATAATGATTTAAGTTTTATTAAAATGGGATGGATTAGTAATTGGACTATACCGACTGTTGAATATTCTAAACATTTCGTACAACATAGTCTCTTTCAGAATAATTTTATCAAATTTGTTACGCACTTTTGCTTATCTTCTTTACACATGTGACAGTATGGTTAACTGTCAAATGTGTGCTCAAGACTATTTCCGTTAAATCTAACCCGTCTGATTTCTCGATTTAAAATTAATTATTGGGTAATAAATTAATGTTTTTATTACCTTCTACAAATAGGTAATAGTCCAATAAAGGGGACTTTTAAATGTCCATTCGTACTCCATGGTTGAATTTTTTACCAGAAGTTAGGTTTAAGATGTACATCAAGCGTCTGTAGTCAAAAAGTATAAATTGATGGGCAGGGGTTGTAAAAAGAAAATTTAAGGGTTGAAATCGCGATATATCAAAAACGGAAAAAATTTCAAAAAAAAGTTTTAGACAAAAGTTGTAGGAAAAAAATTCTGTGTAAAAAAGCTACTTAACTTTTTTTTTCTATAAGTGACCGGCGAGCCGTGAAATTCGATTAAAGTTTTTGAACGATTTACACAGTAAAATACACTGCTGGCGCGTATGCCCTCTCCTCGCCGTCACTTTTTTGACAGAACACAATGACATATCGTCTACAGACCTCTCAAATTAAAGTACTACACAGGGTGATATTTTGAAAAGTGACACGAAATGTTGCTGTAGTAAGGCATTGTAATGAAATTTTTCATAAAAATTTTTATAACTCTGGAACGGATAGAGATATCGAGATCATATTTGACACGTAGGTTGTAATACAGATCTGGGATGGAATTCGAATGAATCTGCGGATGGAAGATGGATATAAGTCCCACATATGTTATCACAAACATGAAAAATCCTATAACTCGCAGACGGGTAGACATATCGCTTTCATATTTGAGACATAGGTGTTACTATTGAAGAGAGACGGAATCCAAATGATCCTGTTGTGTGATTGAATTCATATCGGGTCAGTTTGTGTCACACAGCTTCTTAAAGTGTTTTTAAGTATTTTACGGTGTTTTTGGCTTTCTTTTATGCCCAGTAAAGGGGAATTATAATTGTTCACTCGTAATCCATGTCTCAATTCTTGTCCAAAAGTTTAAAAATGCGTCCGTATAATGGACGCAAAATTACATTCAGTGATATTTTCATCTAAGAATATTAATTAGTATTAGAATGCTTTTGTAGTTACTATAAAAACAACTTCTCGAAAATCGGACGTAAAATACGTAACATTTAAAGAAGTAGCTGAGGAGAGTATATTATTAGTTCAAGCATGTACCGCCTAGATATCTCTACAAATTCTATATTGATATACATTTAGTTTAGTTTAGTAGATATACATAGTTGTTTAGTTTAGCAATTGTATCAATTTTGCGACTCTTTCCTAAAGATAGATAATAGTAAAACGAACAGTGATAAGAATTTTTAGAAATAGTTGTTTTTCATTAAATATAACAAATATTCTAAGCAAATTAATATAATGTGAATTTAGTGAACACAAATGAGCATATTTAAAAAAGTACAAACACATTTAAGAAATCAAGTATGGTCTGAAAAAACAATGTTTGTGTGGTATAAATTGTTGATCTGTTTAAAGCCTGAATACAAAAAATTTATGTTTATCAAGAAACCCGGTCGGATTTCGCAGCTAATTTTCGAGCGAAACAGGACCTTATTCATACACACAAAGATACCGCTTTCTGCGCCATCTGGATATTTCTTTTCTTTTATATAAAGAACATGATCATTTAACATTGATAATTACATACGAAATGAGTTATTTATCGTTTCATCTTTCAAATAAATACCTTTCTTTGTTATCTTATTACGGCATTGTCATTGATGTTTGAATTTTCAGATATGTCATTTCCATTATATTTGTATATTAAACGGAAATACGTCTTCAAAAACGGAAGTATGTCGTCGACGGACATAGAAGTCGCTTAATTTAATTCTGTGACAGTGACATTTATAAATAATGTGAATATAGACACAAACAAACTAGTATAAAAATATAACCTAACATTTTTTAAAGACATAGTGAAGTTAGGTGCGAGTAGGTTCTCTAACCTAAAAATCGAATATTTAAGTATAATTTTTGCAAGCACCCCCAAGGTCGGATGGGGTAGCATTTTCCACTATACCGTCCACGAGGAATAGATTACGACGATTATCGAATCTATCCGATCACACCCGAAGGCGTAATTCATCGTTTTATCAACTACTGGGGGAATTGAAAAACCGAAACAAGTTTCAAGGGAGTTCACACGTGTGAAAGCTAGGATTTTAAGCAAAAATCCGAACTTCGCACGAACATTTCCGAAGTTTTCCGAAGACACATGAAGGGGCGGGAAGTATCGTTATCGACTAAGTCAACCATGAGAAATCTATTCCGACTATTGCCGAATCGATCCGACCAACTGTTCCGGGAAAAAGTGTGCTGTGGCCAAACTGAAGGTCAGAAATAAGTAAAACGTTACTAGAGGACAACTAGGACCTCGACACAACTTTTGCACCACTTTTGGATGACTGCACAAATTTTGACGGGGATACTTAGCGACTCTGGAAAAAGGAGTTAAAGGTAACGCGACCCCTCGTTTTCGAGTAACTTGAGGTCATAGAATCGATCGCCACGAATTTTAGTTCGATCCGACCAACCGTTCCGGGAAAAAGTGTGCTGTGACTAAACTAACGGTCAGAAATTAGTGAAACGTTACTAGAGGATAACTAGGACCTCGATACACTTTTTGCACTACTTTTGACCGACCACCCAAATTTTGACGGGGATCAAGAAACCCGGTTGGGTTTCGCAGCTATTTTCTCTCTCTCTCTCATGCTAGAGCGAAACGGGACAGGGATTCATATACAGCAAGATATTGCTTTCTGCGCCATCTGGATATTTATTTTCTTCTATAAAAAGAACATTGGTAATTACATGCGAAATGAGTTGTTTATCGTTTTATTTTTTCATTTATTTTTTTTAATGGCATTTGGGCGGTTGACCCATAGCCAAGCACTAAATTATTAAATATTTAAATAACGTGAGTAGTAAAAAAATGACAGAGCAAACGGAGCAGTGTTCAAGGTCGTTGGGTCGATGACCCTTGAAAGGTCAATGACCGGGGTCGGTGACATGTGCGAGACAGGATGTAACTTGTCTAGACCATATCCGGTGGAAAGGTCAATGACCGGATTAATGACATGCGTGAGACAGGATAATGGAGCGGAGCAGTGTTCAAGGTTGTGTTCAAGGTCGTTGGGTTGATGACCCTTGAAAGGTCAATGACCGGGGTCGATGACATGCGTGAGACAGGATGTAACTTGTCTAGACTATATCTGGTGGAAAGGTCAATGACCGGGTTAATGACATGCGCGAAACAGGATGTAACTTGTCTAGACTATATCCGGTGGAAAGGCCAATGACCGGGTGAATGACATGTGTGGGACAAGATGTAACTCGTCTAGACCATATCCGGTGGAAAGGTGAATGACATGCGTGAGACAGGATGTAACTCGTCTAGATGATATCCGGCGGAAAGGTCAATGATATGTGGAGCCCATGTGTGAGAACAGAATATACATCCGGCGTAAAAAAATATATCACACACGGTATATTAGAAATAATAACGGCTAGAAATAATTTTTGTGTCATACTAAATAATACCCCTCTGCATATATGGTTTTCAACTAATAGCCAGGTAATGCTAAAATAATGACTGCTGTATATTAAAAAACAACTTGTTCAGGTACTAAATGATACCTCTTGTATATATGGTTTTCAAAAGTAATGTTCAAGAAATTAACAGTGTAAGAAATAATTTTATTAATTTAATTTCAATTAATAACCAGGTAATGCTAAAATAATGGCGCTGTATATTAAAAAAAAAAAAACTTGCTCAGGTACTAAATGATGCCTCTTGTATATACGGTTTTCAATCCATAAGTAATGTTCAAGAAATTAACAGTGCACTTTGTTAACGTACGCGCCAAGTTTATTTTTTGTTTCCTATAACTTGCTGGGAGACATTCGGCAAAGCTGTGGGAAACATGCAAAAAACACATCTCACATGAGATGACATCATTCTTTCTATGGGGTCAAAGCTAAAAATAGCTTAGAGAGTCATAATGTAATTTTTCCAAGCCGTAGTTGAATTCTGCACACCTTACTAGTAACACCATAGTTAAATATTCAAGACAAAAATGTGAAACAAAGTTAATTCTCTTTCAATAATGTAGAAAGAAAATCAAAGCAGCTAGTACTATATGTGTTAAAGACAGAAAATAAGTGTAATAAAATTAGACATTTAAGAACAGACCTGAAAACAGCTAATTGCACCACAATGTTTATATGGAAAAAGTGAATCTATTGCGTTATATACTAGGGGGATAAATACAAAAACTGTTCAACAAAATGTTTCAGTGCTTACAGAAAAATTTCCAATCATGTGAAGTAAAAGCAGTGTGTTTGACATTTTCCCAATCAACATACAGTGTGTCATAGGATTTATGGATTTATTAAAATAATGTGATAAACACAGTGTACACAAAAACGTTATTTGGATTACGGAGTGCACGAAAAAGTTCTTTGGATTACGGAGTGTTAAATAGATTTCTTTCAATCCGATAAATACAGTGTGTGCGAAAAATTTCCAGGATTTACGCGCTAATAAAAACATTGAAATTTTTTTAAAAAAAGGAGGTTTTCTGTGCATTGTGTAAACATTTTTTAAGATGGCTCCGATGGAATTTTATGTGCAATTTCTTATTTGGATTACGGCTTATCGTAATTATGATATGAGTGAAATGATTGCAAAAAAGCTGTAACTGAAATTTTTATGTGTATTAATTTAATTTATTGTGCTATTGTACTCTAATAAAATGCTCTGTATTTATACCATTTTTATCTATCATTGTGTTTATAGGTAATAAATTTATTTTTTTAAACCGCTCTGTTACTTCCCCCTCCCAAATACAACTATTTAAAGAAAAATAATTTATCTAAATTTTATCCAAAAACAAATACATCGATTTTTAATTGATTAAAAATAAATATAGATAATCAAAATTTAAAATTTTCTATAAATGTTTTACTTAACAAATAAAAGTATGTATCTGTACAAAAGACTTCATTAAGAGAAATTTACAATTTTACAGCTTAAAACCTAATTGAAAATAATTTCTATTTGCTTTAATAAATCCAGAAAGAGACCCATACAGATATACCAAGTATTGGAAAGAGAGGTGTACCTTTCAGGTGATAGATACACCAACCATATTACATAAGGTAAGTACCGTAAACTCGGGTTGCTTTGGTCCATTTTCAAACTTCAAAGTCATATATCTTATTACTAGATTAACGTAAATTAAACTTCTTAGTCTTGCTTTTCTTGTCTCTATAAATACTTTTAAATTTGAAAATGTGGAGAAAAATAATTATTTTCTCCACTTTTTTTAAAAAAAGTGGAGAAAAATAATTATTTTCTCCACTTTTTTTAAAAAAAAGTGTGTGGCCAAAGTCACAAGATAAAATCCGATGACTTTGGCCGGGTATCGTTTTACGATAGAAACGGAATGTACGCCCTGGCAAATGATAACTTTGGCCATCTATAATGTTTTTAAAAAAGGCAGGATAATTATGTCTCAAAAAAAAAGGAGAAAAATGATTATATTATCTAAAAATAAACGTTATTCTTCATGACATAAAACATAACATGAAAGTTTCTAAATATAAAAATAAAATAAATAATAATAATAATAATAATAAATATAAATTATAATATTATATTATAATAAAATATCACATTCTAATACCAAATAAAATAATAATTATCTATTACAGTCTCATAGGTACCTATTAAAACAAGCGATTTAAAAAACTATAAAACTAAATAAACTTAATTATCTATCTACCTAAATTTTTCTAGTTCGGGAACCTTTGAACACTGTGGTGGCCCAATTCTTTCCACAATATCGTCGATGTCATACCGAAGAATGTCTTCAACTTGCGGCCATTTTCACTGGTAGAGACCACTGAGCACCATTGATTTTATTTTAAATCGATTTTCTATTTGTTCAACAATTAGTCTTGGAAAATATAATTTGTTTTGTAGTGTCGAGCGGGGAATTCCATAGAGCCCTGAAGCTCTTCTCTGCGACATTCCTGCTTTGATATCAGCAATAGCGCCATTTAATGTGTTTGGTAAATAATTTGCATATTTTCGGCTGCATATTTCTCTTCTGTATCTACCCATTTTTAGTTTTTCTAAAAAAATGTAGGTACGTTTTTAAGTGAGTACATAGTTATCTAGTAGATGTCAGTGTAAAACAATATTTTTACTAATTATTTATTAAGTGCCTAACCACTTTGTAACATACTTTAGTTGTATGTAGTAAGTGTCTCTTCAACGGATTTCAGCAAATTTGACAGAAATACGCTGTGGCCAAAGTAACCCATGTAAAGCACTTAAAAGCATAGGGTGACTATGGCCGCCCTCTGGCGGGGAGGGGAGAAATTTTTTTGTCAATATGAGTAAATAGAAATCCTCACAAGGGTTACATAGTTTAGTGTTTTAAGTATCAACTATCAGATGGCAGCCGATTTGCTTTGGCGATTGAAGTGTTCGGGATAAAAAATTTGACGATTATTCATACCTGACTTTAAAAATCTACCACAAATACAAATACAGAATAAAAATTCTCAGAGCACTCATTTCTTATTCACAAAACATTGCTGAATCATATGAACACATTAAAATTAATATTATGCATTTCTACATAGTGATTATTTAACAAATAAACAAAATATTAAAATCGGCCAAAGCCACCTAGGCAGGCCAAAACCACCCGAGTTTACGGTACCTAAAATTTTCCATAATTAATATAATAAATTGCTTTTAAGATTTATGCATAGACCAAAAACAAATATTTTGAACTTCGGTACAGAGAGCTCCCTCTATGTTATTTTTTTTAATAAAGGCAGTTCATTAATAAGCCATGGGGGTTTTTAATAGCTGAATCTATCTAATATATTAATATACAGATGACATGGCGAAGCACTTCTCGAATAAATATAACGGGAGCCAAACAAAATACGAAATAAATAAATTGCTTTTAATACCATAATTAATTAAAGAGAAATATGCCTTTATCAATTATTGAATAGAAAATTCTTAGTATGAATAAAAATTCGATAAAAATAATAAAACCTAATATCTAAAACATTATAGTACAGGGTGGTCAAGAAATACTTAATTAGTGATATTCCAAAAGATGTAGTCATTGGTGTGCGACGATATAAACTAAATAAATCAGAGTGTAAATTTGTGTCGGTGGGAATTTCATGTAGTTCTGATTATTCCCCCTGTGTAAAGTTATCAGGAAACAAAGGTGATCAAGTGGTTTTCAAAGAAAGTAATTGGAACAAGTTCTTATCTCATCAAGGTACAATAACGAATTACTTGTATTACAACGAAATACCAGATGTAATACATGAGGATAACTTTTCCATACATTTCATCGAGTTTTCAAACAATCGATTGATTAAGATTTCCAATGGAAATGATTACATATACTTGGCGTATGAAACCATGTGTGGCTTATGGGAAGTTCTGCCACTTGTGAAATACAGATTTAACACTGTTAAAAACCAGCAATTTGCAAACTATTTCAAGATTCTACAAAGAGGTCTACAAAATCAAAGCGGCAATGTTTTTGAAAATGCTCTAAATATACTGAAACCAGAAGAAAGCCCAAACAGTGATAACATCTCCATGGTTCTAGAATTAATCTATATTTACCCCGACATATTCAAAGGTGAATGTGAGTGCAATGAAAAAAGTAACGTTTAATGAAAAAAACAATCAAGTTCATCATCTAGTGAAATGGGATTATGCATATAATTCATCTAGAAAAATATATTGGGAATATATAGCAATCGATCGACTACGATTTCGAAGGAGAACCGAGATGGCTTCAAATATCCTTAGTCCTATTTTAAATGAAAATCATAGATGTAAAATATTCAATGAAAGATTTGAAATAAAAGAACATATCAAATAAAATTTGTTTTATTTAAGTAAAAAATGTTTACATGTTTATACTAATTCATTTTTATTAATCCAAGAATTATGTTTACGATCCAATCCGAGCCATTTAACATAGAGCTTCTTTCCTTTTCTTCTTAAAATTTTTTCAACTAGATAAATATTGGGATGTTTAACGTTCTGGATTTCATACTCATAAAAACCCCCCTCAATTCGGTTTCCTTCTTGATCCTCCAACAGATATGTTGTAGGATTACTATTGCGTACTTTCCATATCTTAAAAACTTCATTTGACCAATTCGGCGTATACCCTTTTGAAAAAGCTTCTCGATATTTACTTATTCGTACATAGTCACCTACACTGAATTTCTGCTTACGGGGGTCTATTGTCTTTAAATAACTATATGCGTGTTGCAGTAAATATTTCTCATCTTTCTCTGTAACATTTTTAGGTTTCCTATTAGTAGTTCTATGTATAGTGTTATTATATTTCTCTATAATATCAGGTAAAATGGGGAGCCATTTGCAGTTCCCTTGTAAGCTAAATTGCCGCCACATTGAATTTTTTATGGTGCGATTTACTCTCTCTACAATGCTGGCTTTTAAATTGGAATATGTGCTATAATGATTAATTTCAAATTTCTTCATCAGCTCTCCAAACTTTTTGTTGTAAAATTCTTTACCCATATCCGTCTGCAGATTTTTAGGTTTGATTTTCATTTCAGATAAAATGATCTTCATTGCATTTGTTACATCTTTGCCACTTTTTCTTTTAACTGGCTGAGCCCATACAAATTTACTAAATACATTTATGACGATGAGAATATATCGTATGCTAAAAGTAATAGAGGCTCTATTACTTTTAGCATACGGAATCATTTGTACCAGATCAGCCTGAATAAGGTCGTTTAGTCCTTTAACGATTACATGCCTTCTTCGAAAAATTTTTCTAGCCGGTTTATGTAATTCATTAACTACTTCTGCTTTAATATCACTCATTTTTTGATTAAGGGACAGCGAAGTACAATTTCTACAAAAAGCGCCGGTGGGTCTACCGCAGGAAGTGAAAATGAGAGATCATCTCCTTTACTGAGGTTTTTATTATCTGAATCATAATTAGCATTGTTTACAAACATTGTGACATTATCAGGTAAATTTATACTTTCAATTGTACCCGAAACAGGCAGTGTATAAGTTACAGTACCATTATCTAATATGTAAAATACATAACTTTTAACATATGAAGTTTTATGTACAACACCTCTAATTTGTAAAATGCACAGGCTAGATAGAGTACTATGAACGTCTACTGTTGAATGCGGTAAACTAGTAGACATATGTCTACCAAATTTGTCTATGGGCATGGTGAACGTTCACTTGATAGATTTATACTGTGCTCAGGATTATATGTGATCGTTATTTAATAATTCTCATTTCCCGAATTTCTTCAACAATTGAGGCAATTTTGTTTCTGTGTCCATCGTTTCCAGCCATTTGGGAAGCTACTAAAAGTCTTAGTCTATCTATCAACTCATTGGGATTATCGTAATACACGTAATTAATTTGTTTGTTAGACAAGTCTAACATCCCACCTCGCGTAGGCTGCTTAATTGAACGAACAGTACTTTGAAATCTAGTGTTAGGAGGGGGTGGTTTGGAAAATGATGAGGATCTCTGTGCTCTCAGTAAACCTTTCTTTACTAAATAAGGTCTAATTATCTTTCTATATTTTTCAGTGTTTTTGGGCTGAATCTGTTCGTTAGGATCTAAATTTCTACGATATGCATTAGTACGTTTCAATATATCCATATAATGATCTAATTCGGACATATTATAAGATTTTGGACTCTTTAAATAGCAACTCATACAATCCGACAGAGCCTGGATATACTATATTCTTCACTTTTATATCTTTACCCAAAATCTCTAATGGGGAATCACCTATACTAAATTTTTCAGTTTCTATATCATGTGTTACGCCATATATACGATCATTCGTAGGCTCTTCTCCTCTTATAGATTCATCAATATATGTTCTCGGCAAGGGTTCATACATATCTAAATAATCCTCGTAAGCTTTTGTTTTCGACAATTCTTGCATGTATATACGACTTTTCTCAACCTCGTCATCAATTAAATCACTACTATTCTGTTCATCAATAACAGTAGAATTTTGTTGATTGGTTGGATCAAACATATAAGTTTCTTCCAAAAAACTAGGTAATGTGGGTATGTTTAATTCAAGGTATTAACTGGAGATTTTTTAGGAGTAGATTTGTTTTGTTCTGATTTATAAACTTCTGGTTCCTTATTAATTGTTACATCCGATTTAATGTTTTGTAGTAATTTTTGTAATGGTTCGGTGATAGGCTTATAACCTTTCTCCAATTGAGTTTGCGATAGGGCGACATCGGATTTTAAAGATTGATACTTTTGCCTTACTGATTTCCTGGTTTTTATTATCTCTTTGAGTAGTTTTTTATCCATCTTACACCTTCAGTACACCGAGAAGAACTGTGCAAAGTACAATATAATATATGTTATATATTATTCTTACAACACGATATAACTATCAAATCCTTTTCTATACCTTCCTTTATTTATGGGACAGTCTTTATCTATAACGACAAATCCATATGGTTCTTTCCAACATAAAGAACAAAGGTCTTTAAATACTTGAAATGACATCAACATTCACGTGATCATCATAAATATGTTTGAGGTTTGTATTATCCTGATGAAAAACAACTATTAAATTAGCGTTGTCACGCAAAAGCTGTTTTTTTATCGATGAATAGGTTTGACATAAATAAAAACAATCTGTATTCTTGTGACGTCCAAAGCAATAGTAATCTCTCATGACATTTTGATTACAAGAAGCTACATAATCGAAGATAATAATCGAATTAGGTCTTATTTCTTGAGCCGATAAAACTTCTTCTCCATCACTATATTCAAAATAACCTATTTCCTTCATTGACTTTAATAACTTTCTTAAATATTCATATTTCGGCTGGTACAGGGATTTTGAATATACGTAAACATTCTCAAATCGCAGTCCATTAGGGTGAGTTAGTAATGTGATAAGGGAATTTGTTTTTCCTGATCCACTTGCGCCAACAATCAATCCACGCTTGGACAAGCCGCCAAAGAGTACGCCATGCTTTTGATAATTATTTTCCAATAAACATTTATCGTGGTTAACAATTGGTAAAGTAACATTTTGTTTTTCGATCTTCATTGTAAAACTAAATTTGTGGAACTGTGCAGTCAATCATCAATCAACACTATATATAAGATTACTCATTGTTAAAGAATTAGTTCTGTATAAGACTTTCAATAAGCTATATAATGCTCATACATCACTCAGCTATAGTTAATCGTAAGCGAAAGCGTATAAAGAAAGGGTCAGGATTTGTTAATAAGCTTATTAATAATATCCCGTTTGAACTTCACATTCCTGGATATAACTATTGTGGTCCAGGCACCCGACTTTCCAAGAGATTGGAAAGAAATGATGCAGGTATTAATCCTTTAGACGAGGCGTGTAAAGAACACGATATCGCATATTCACGTTCTGACGATATAACAAGCAGGCACGAAGCAGATAAAGCATATCAGCGATTTAAAGCCAGCGACTCTTCAATTGGGGAAAAAATAATTGCCTTTGGCGTAGCTGGTGCTATGAAAGCAAAAACAAAGCTCGGGATGGGGGTGCGCAGGTGTTCCAAGCCGAAACGTGATAGAGGACTGCGTAAGAGTAAAATAAGTTTTAATGATGCAGTGCAACGAGCTCGACGCGGTATTCAAAGCATTAATTCGAACAATCTCATTAAAGTCGCAAAACAAGCTTTATCATCTATAGGAACGAAGAAACTATCTTTACCAAAGAAACAGATCATTCCTATTCCAAAAACTGGAGGTTTTCTTCCTTTCCTCATACCTTTATTTGCCGCTCTCGGAGCCCTTGGCTCAATAGGCGGTGGTGCCGCAGGAATTGCGAAAGCCGTTAATGATGCAAAGACTGCTAAAGAAAAACTCGATGAAGAGAAAAGACACAATTTAGCTATGGAGCAGGTTGCAATAGGAAAAGGGTTATACCTTCGACCATATAAAAAAGGTATGGGATTATATCTAGCACCTTTTAAAAAAAACTTCCAATAAAGCTACCCCGCAAAGCATTGTCCAACATAGATTTATTGAAATATGCTAAAGACTTACATATCCCAAATTTTCGTGGAGTATTTTTGAAGGATACATTACCAGTGAAGATAAAAAAAAGTGAGTGTGGTATAATTAATTTAGATATATCATCTGGACCCGGTACTCACTGGACGGCGTATGTGAAGAAGAAGAACTCAATAATTTATTTTGATAGTTATGGAAACTTACGACCACCAAGAAATGTAATAAGTTATTTCTATAGCGATGGTAGCTTAAATAAAGTTAATTATAATTACGATCAGATGCAAAAATATAATTCAAATAAATGTGGTCACCTATGTCTACAATTTTTATATAATCAATGTAAATAAAGGAAATCTCTTTATTATGTGTTTACTATTGAATTGTGCAACATGTCTCTGACTTTTTCACTTACGGGGAACTCTTCCATCTTAACCGCTGATTTCAATCCACCCATATATTTAGAGGATAATTCCGATTATGTTATCGGGCTATCAAACTTTGAAACATTCAACGTAATTCCGAACCTAGATGAATCAAACAATAAATTTACTTATGGTAACATGACTATAACCATCCCTGTTGGAGCCTATGAAATTAATGATATTAATAATTATCTTCAAAAATCAATTCGTAAGGGTGTTGATATTAATATTATTGCTAATCGCAACACTTCAACGGTAAAAATAGAAACAAACACTGATATCGATTTTACATCTGAAAACTCCATAGGACGCTTATTAGGATTTGAGAAAAGGTTTCTGAAAGCCAATGAGCTAAACGAGTCTGACTTTCCAGTACAAATAATTAAGGTGAATGCTTTATGCATTGATTGTAATATTGCCACTGGTTCTTATTCTAATGGATTACCTGTTCATACAATACATCAGTTCTTCCCGACGGTGGCCCTAGGCTATAAAATAGTGGAATCACCTTTAAACATTCTATATTTTCCAGTAAGCGTTAAGACGCTCAATTCGATTACCATTAAAATACTCGATCAAGACGGGAATCTAGTTAATTTCCGTCGAGAGACCATCACAGTTAGACTACATTTAAAGAAACTGTCTTAAAATGGTGATCCGCTATAACTACAAATATCACATTCCAAGTGAGGTGCCTAAACGTGCTTATAAAAAACAATCTAGAACGAAACATTCAGTCAGTAACACGAAGAACGTTAGTCTAGTAACACCAGAGAATAAAATTTTCTTGAAATCGCTTGGTTTTGACGTACTCATATAATGGATATTTTAAATATCACACAACAGCCTCTCATAGACAATTCTATTGTTAGTTATGAGTACCACAACTATCAACCGTCTGTCGCAGCCAAATTTGATTATAACGATGAAATTAGGATCCCAATCCAAGAACTGGATGCTTATACCTTACCATGTGAAAGTATTCTGTACTTAGAAGGAAATTTAACGAAAGATGATGAAACACCTACTACTAAATTAAAATTAATAAACAACGCCTTCAGTTTTCTCTTTAGAGAAATTCGATATGAGATGAATGGTATTGTCATTGATTCAATTCGGAATGCTGGACTGACATCCACACTTAAGGGATATTTATCTTTTAATGAAAGCGAAAGCGTCAAACTCCAAAACGCTGGATGGTTTCCAAAAGATAATACATTACCAGATGGCAATAAATTTAACGTCTGCATCCCGCTAAAAATATTAATGGGCTTTTTTGAAGATTTAAAAAAAAATATACTAAATATGAAACAAGAATTAGTTTTAATTCGAAGCAGTAATGATTTAGATGTAGTAACTAGTATCGATGATACGGAAAAATCTAAAATTAATATCGATAAGCTTTATTGGAGAGTACCCCACGTTTCCGTGGGAATACCACAACAATTGGCCTTAACTAAAATTTTGGAGAAAAATGTTGAAATATTAGTTCCATTTAAAAGTTGGGAGCTTGTAGAATACCCTTCACTTTCTTCAACCACAAGACATACTTGGCCTGTGAAAACTACCACCAAGTTAGAAACACCTCGCCATGTAATTGTTGCTTTCCAAATTAATTAGAAAAATAAAGTAACTTCTAATTTGAGTACCTTTGATAATTGTAATCTTACAAATATAAGGGTATTTTTAAATTCTGAAAGATATCCTTACACGGATTTGTATTTAAATTTCAAAGATGATAAATATGCTACTTTATATGAAATGTTCTCAAATTTCCGTCACTCATACTATGAAACTGGAAATGAGCCTATATTTACACCTAGAGAATTCAAATCCATTTCGCCTGTAACCCACATCGATTGTTCTCGCCAAAAGGAGACCATCCAATCGGGGTCAGTGGTCATGCGTATCGAATTCGAAACAAGCGAAAATGTTCCCAACGATACCACAGCTTACTGCTTAATTTTACATGATCGTTTAATCCAATACAATCCGTTAACAAAAATAGTTAGACAGATCTAACTTATTTAAAGAAAGTAATATTAGCTAGCGCGTTAGTTTACGATGATCTCCAACTACAGAAAGGCGCTGAAAGAACATCAGAGAAACTCAAAGACTTAAAGAAAGCAATTGAGCTTTACAGTTTACAAGTTTATATGACGAGAGAGCTAGCAAACATAAAAATATGTCATTAGTTTTGGATGTACAAGGGTTCAAAGCAGAAAAAAATAAGTTTATTGTTAAGGAGTTAGCAGCGTATAATGGTTACAAAACAGCACATTATATTTTTAGACCACCATTTTCTATCAAACTTCTACCGCCAGATTTAGAAAAACAAGCTAATTGGCTGACACATAATTATCATGGTATACATTGGAATGATGGATATACTCCATATTTCAATTTTGGAAAGATCATTCAAGAGTTAATCGAAAGTGAAGAAAGAATTTATGTAAAGGGAAAAGAAAAGGTCTCGTATATAAAAGAATATTCATCAAAGCCTGTATATGAGTTAGAGGAACATCCACCACTCCAATTATCTAAACCTCGATGTTTTTATCATATAAAATCTGAATGCATGTGCTCTCTATCAAATGTGTATTACCTTTATGAGAATTTTGTAATGTCATAATTTTAAATAAAACAGGTTAAACATATTTCATGTATTTTATTTATTAACAATTTATACATGTCCAGACAAGTCTAGATGATAATGCTGGAATTGATTATGTTCACTAGTATTGTGTAGTTTATCGTGGAACAATGAAGTGTGATCACTGCGAGAAAGTTTTTTCAAACAAAAGTAGTTTAGTTCGGCATATTCGTCAATATTGCCCCGTTCTAAATAATAATGGAAAACGAAAAACTATTAGTGCGGTCCCATCTGATGAACCGCCAAGCAGAAAGCAAAAGACTGATAGTGTACCTTCTACAAGTGGTGTTAACAGGAAGCAAAAATCTGATAGTGACCCTTCTTCGAGCGGTGTTAACAAAAAACAAAATTCTACGAGTGATTTGAAAACTTGTGAATATTGTGGAAAGAACTTTTCATCATCTTTTAACGTACAGTGACATATTAAAAGTAGATGCCCTGTCTTGAAGGATATGTTTTTAATTGATAGGAAAAAGATTGATCGACCTATTGTAAACAGTTTAAAGACGGGTGTTGATAAACTACATAGTGCGTTCAAAAGCAGGATCGCTAGTTATCGTTTTAGCAGTCCTAGAAGCCACATCGATTATTCTGATTTTTTGAAAGAAGTAGAATCAAATGTATTGGATATAATTAAAGAATATATGGAGAAATATCATACTCTTAAGATTAACTTTGAAGTATTTGGTCTTTATACTATTCCTGAAAAAGAAGTATCTGATATCAAGTCATTTAATACAAAGAATAAAGTAATCACCATTTCAACAGATTTACATCAGATTTTTAAAGAGTTTAGTGAGGAGATGACTGTGCAAGCCTCTGAATTCCAAGAGAAAGATTCGGGGTGGACGCTGAAACATATAATGTTCCTTGACGTAAACATAAATAAGTTTACACCAATGTCGGCTTCATCATACATTAAACTCCCCAAAGCCATATCAAAGAAGAATGCTGTTTTAAATATAGAAAATGAGGATAGTGCTTGCTTTGCATGGTCAATTATTGCGGCCATCTCTCCAGCAAAAAGTGACGTGAGAAAGACAAGTTCATATCCACACTATAATACTTTGTTGAACTTTTCCGGTCTAGAGTTTCCTATGAAACTGAAGGATATTAAAAAGTTTGAAGAAATGAATAAGATCTCCATTAATGTGTATGGTATTGAAACAGAATATAAAGGTGGAGAAACTATTACAGAAGTAGTTGGACCTTTACATTTTACTTCATCTCGTCAAGCTATGCACGTTAATCTGTTACTTATCTCAAATAATACAGGTAACAATCATTATTGCCTTATAAAAAACTTATCAAAATTGGTATCGAAACAAAAATCTAAACATGATGGCCAATTGCACATTTGTGATGGGTGTCTGCAATCGTTTAGAAAAATAGAACATTTAAAACAGCATGAGAAGGATGACTGTAATCATATATACACGAAATTGCCATCTACCGAGTTGATAATTAATAAATATGCCAAAACAGTTCCAGAAAATATTCTAAAGTTTATAAATTTTGAAAAACAATTACCTGTTCCGTTTGTAATTTATGCTGATTTCGAAAGTTTACTGAAACCCATCGATCATAATGTACCATGTGCTGATCAATCATTCACTGTTAAAGTATCTGAACACCAGCCTTATTCTTTCGCCTTTTATGTAAAATGCAATTTTAATGATAAGTACTCAAAAATGGTGACATATCGGGGGCTCAATGCTGCTGAGGTATTTGCTGAAAAATTGGATGAAACAGCTTTAAACTTATACAACAAACATTTAAAAGACATTAAAAAGATGATCCCTCTTTCGGAGCAAGAACAAGCCGAATATCTAAACGCTATATGCTGTCACATTTGCGAGAAACCTTTCAAACTTGGTGATATAAAAGTTCGTGATCACTGCCACTTAACAGGTCGTTTCCGTGCTGCTGCACATTCTGTTTGTAATTTGAACTATAATGTTGCAAAATTCATACCAGTTTTCTTCCACAATCTAACAAACTATGATTCTCATTTATTCATTAAGAAATTGGCATCGAATAAGGAGAGTGTTTCTGTAATAGCCCAAACCAAGGAGAAGTACATCTCATTCTCGAAATCAATCCTTATAGAAAAATCTAAGATTCCTGAAGTACCGGACAAATATCTGAAATTGAAATTTATAGACTCTTTTCGATTTTTACTCAAATCTCTTGATAAATTAAGTCAGACTTTAGAGCCCCATCAATGTAGTGAAATTAGGAAATACTTTGAAAATGAGGAAGAGTTCAATTTAATCAGACAGAAGGGGGTTTTTCCTTATAATTATATGGACTCGTTTAAAAAATTAGAAGATGTCCAATTACCAGCAAAAGACAAGTTTTATAATGATTTAACTAATGAACCTCTTTCCGACGAGGATTATGAACGAGCTAACAGAGTATGGGATATCTTCAAGTGTACAACTTTGGGAGAGTACGCAGGTCTCTATCTGAAATCTGATATTTTATTATTGGCTGATGTGTTTGAAAACTTTAGGAAAGTTTGCTTGAAAGAGTATAAATTGGATCCGGCACATTATTTGACTGCACCTTCTTTGAGCTGGGATGCCATGTTGCGTCATACACAAATAGAATTGGAACTTTTAAACGATGTGGATGCTGTACATTTGTTCAGAAAAGGTATTCGAGGAGGAGTGGCCCAATGTAGTAAGAGAAAGGCTGTGGCTAATAATAAATTTTTGTCGAACTATGATCCTAGTAAACCAGCTTCATACATTATGTATCTAGATGCCACAAATTTATATGGAGCAGCTATGAAAGAATACCTGCCCACAGGTAATTTCAGGTGGCTTGAGAAACAAGAAATAAAAAACTTCGACTGTTCCATCATAGAGAACAATTCATCCAAAGGTTACGTTTTAGAAGTTGACCTGGAATATCCGTTACACTTACACGAAGACCACAACGACTTACCGTTTTGCCCTGAACAAATGACTCCTCCGAAATGTAAAACTTCTAAATTAATTCCGAATTTACATAATAAGTGGAAATATATCATTCACTATAGAAATTTGAAGCAGTGTTTAAAGTACGGAATGAAATTAATGAAAATACACAGGATATTAGAGTTCTCTCAATCTGCTTGGCTCGGATCATATATTGACTTGAATACAAAACTACGAAATTCAGCTAAAAACGAGTTTGAGAAGGATCTATTCAAGCTGATGGTAAATTCAATTTTCGGCAAAACGATGGAGAATGTTGATAAAAGACAGAATATTAAATTATGCTCTTGCTGGGAAAATAAAAAAGGTGCATTGGGTGCTAGAGCATTAATAGCTCTTCCACACTTCAAATCCTGTTCTGCATTTGATGAAAATTTAGTAGCTATTCAGTTGGAAAAATTAAAAGTTGTTTACGATAAGCCACTCTACGCGGGTTTCTCAATTTTGGATATTTCCAAAACTATCATCTATGAATTTTTATATGGATACATTAAACCCATGTATGGAGATGATGCAACAGTTCTATACACAGACACTGATAGTCTAATTTTAGAACTTTTCACAGATGACGCTTATGATGATATGAAGAGAAATATTAATTTTTTCGATACGTCAAATTATGATGCAGATAATATCCATAATATACCCAAAACAATGTCTGTTGTAGGAAAAATGAAAGACGAGTATGCTGGAAGGCCTATAGAATGTTTTTATGGAACAGGTGCAAAAGCATATTGTGTTAAAGCTGGTGACGTTATGAAAAAGGCGAAAGGTGTTTCGAAAAATGTCGTTAAAAATCAAATACACTTTTCAGATTATGTTCAAGTTGTTGAAAACGGCGGTTTAATATACCGTAAAATGTTTATATTTAAATCTGATTTACACACCATTCATACAGAACTAAAGAATAAGGTAGCTCTATCATCTGCTGATGACAAAAGATTTGTTATTCCTGGAGATGTAAATACTTTAGCATGGGGGCATCATCTGATTACTGAAGATGGTGAAAGAAATTTAGACATGTTACTACAATACGCTGAACGTTTGGGGGAAATGGAGGAGCCTGAAGAAGGTTGGGATAGTATTGATTTATCAGATTTGTAAATTTTATTTAAATAAAAAACATATGCATTATTAATTGTTTTATTGTTTTACCACATCTTTTATATAGTAATAAAATATTTTACAATTATTCAATAATTGATTCAACCTCATTTTTGAAGTCCCCATTTACATATATTACATCTGGAGGGCCATCCACATGATCACACCATTCAGGGCGATTGTGATGGATGAATCTGGAGAGTAAAATTTTGGGTGTATTCCCATGGTAGTTTAGGCCATGCATGCAGAAGTTCAATAGGGCCTGCTTTTTCAACCAGATATATGAATGGAAAATTTCGAAGTTCTTCTTCAGTAAAATCATACAATTTTTTACCGTGCCTGTGCTTGCTTATTAACTCCATCGTTAGACATGTTAAACAATTCAACTCTTGAGACATAGTTGTTGAATACTTGTAACAATTAATTTAAGCACCAGCAATGAACAGCAGAATGCTATGTAGCAACAAAGTATTGTGTACCAAGTTGTAAATGAAACTGTCTCATATTCCGTTTCTGAAGAGATATTTGTACCATTAGTAGTGGTGGGGGTAACAGAAGTGGGGGGTTTGTCAAAGCTCAAACCATTCAGAATCTTGAGTGGAGCCATTAGTCTTTCTTATTCGTAGTTTATATGTAGTATTATTGGTAGGTATTGGATACGTAAGAGTTGTTACAATATTTGTATACGGCTTCATTCTTCGCCATTTAGAAGGCCAGCTTTCATTCCGGGTCCCATTACTATCAAAGCAAACAAATACCTCTTTAGCATTGTAAGGATATTGAACAAAAAGAGAATTTTGCAAAATAGCTTGTAAAACTATAAATTGTGAAGCTATCATCGTAATATCTAAAACCACACTAATGTTCTTTTAAGATTGTTGCGAATTTATATTTGTCGATCCTTATCACAGGCAGGCGTGTGGGTGGGGGTAAGTAATACAACTAAGATTTGTGTAAATTTGATTTATTAAAGTGTAATTTATTAAACGAACATTAAATAAAATTTATTTATTGGCGAACCTTTGCTTGTTTTTAAATACCTTCTCATCCCAAATCCTTAATGCTTCGCGAGGTATATGTAGATAATTTCTATTTCTTTCTTCAAGAGAACAGAGAGTTCGTTTTTTAGTCATTTTTCCAATAGGTGGGTTATCCTTTTCTTTTATAAAATCCTCAAGATTGTGGCTACCCCAGTTTTCTTGTGATCTCACACACTCCATATTTAAAACGTCTCCCGAACAGGCGATTGTAATATTTTGAATTGATCCCATTCGTAAGACCTAATTAGTTTAATGGGCCTTATCTCATTACATACACGAGTACATAGATCTAATATCAATTTGGGTTTGCTCAACCATGAATCACTGGGAAGATATCGCGTACTAATAATACTGCGGCAAACACAACACTCTTTCGTCTCCACTATATCATTCTCTTGTTTTATTACTATACTTAACATAATGTTCTCGTACTATTAATAAATCCAATCCAATTCTGCCTATATATTATAAACCCCCCTCCTTAAATTTATGGCACCAGATGTCTAACACCTGCATACCATCTGCTCATTATGAGTCATCAAACACATGTCATTGACCCCGCATATCATTGACCGTTCCACCGGATATAGTCTAGACGAGTTACATCCTGTCTCACGCATGTCATTAACCCGGTCATTGACCTTTCAAGGGTCATCAACCCAACGACCTTGAACACTGCGACGCTCCATTATCCTGTCTCACGCATGTCATTAACCCGGTCATTGACCTTTCCACCGGATATGGTCTAGACAAGTTACATCCTGTCTCGCACATGTCATCGACCCCGGTCATTGACCTTTCAAGGGTCATCGACCCAACGACCTTGAACACAACCTTGAACACTGCTCCGTTTGCTCTGTCAGTCTTTACTACTAACGTGCTTCTAACATATTCGATAAAATAAACATTATTTTGTGATACAAAAGGAAGTAGACGGGGTCACGTACTTTATCGTTTTACCTTTCAAATAAATACCTGTCTTTAATTTGTCATCTTATTGCGGCATTGCCATTGATGTTTGAATTTTGAGATCTATCATGCCGGTTATATTTGTGTACTTAGCGGAAGTGCGTCTTCAATAACGGAAGTATGATGTCGACGGATACGGAAGTCGCTTAATTTAATCCTGTGACAGCGACATTTATAAATAATGTGAATATATACACAAACCATCTAGTATAAACATAACCTAAATTTTTTTAAAAGACATAGTGAAGTTAGGCGCAAGTGGGTTTTCTAACCTGAAAATAGAACATTTTAGTAGGACTTTTCCCCGGTCGAAACCGGTCGGAGGTACATAACCTCGAAGAGGTTTAGAACAATTTTTAGGGAAAGACGGTCGGCGTCCTCCGAGTACAGGCTGAGACATTACCTACGGAGAGTGTTGTGATAAAACAGGTCAGGATGTTATCCACGGAAAGTGTTGCGCAAAGACAGGCCAGGATGCTGTCACCTGCGAAGGATGTTACGCATCGCGAAAAGGACGCAAAAATAAAAATGCAGGAAAGTTACACGAGCATGTCGGGGGGTTCTTGTGCCGTCAAGGCCGCCCCCGGCCAACCAACATCAGAAAGTGAAGCAGACAGATGTACCGCCTGCCTAGACAGGTCGATAGTTCTTAGACAAAAACTAAAGAAACGAACCAACAGGACACAGGAAAGCGCATCGAACGCCAGTGTTGAGAGCGTTAAGCTGGCACCCGGCCGCTTAGGAAGTAACCAAAAAAATTAAGACCTGTTTAAGGTGAACTTGTCATCTTATTGTGGCATTGCTATAGATGTTTGAGTTCTGTCTCATTTTTTTTCGTACATTTTATGTATAAATGTTCATTACGAAATACCATACCAGTCAAAAAGACACGGCTCAGTCCTGAGCTTTGAGCTTGCAAATGGGAAGTAAATATTCTTTCTTCCTATCTGATCCAACTAGTGAAGACGAAGAGCATTGCTTGAAGCAAATGGTAGAATTATCCTATCGTATTGGATGATGCAGATGTTCTAATCATCGAAACAGCCATGGAAGTATCGGAAAAAGAATGAACCGCCATCATCATTGGAGAAGACATTGATTTGCTTGTTCTCTTAATAGGACGAACTCAGTCACATCACCGACAAATTTTCTTAAAGAAAATTGGCAAAGGGACTATATCAACACTAATTTATTCCCTTAAAAGTCTCGACAAATATCGTCTTTGCAAAGAACATATTTTGTTTTTGCATGCCCTCACTGGATGCGACACTACATCGGCACTATTCAACAAAGGAAAACTTAAGGTTATGACAATGTTTGAGAAACATCCCGATTTGACTCACTCGGCTCAAATATTTCAAGCAGAAAACTGCCCGCCAGATACAGTATTTCAGAACGGAAAGCGTTTTCTGTTAGCTATGTATGGTGCTTCAAAAGATTAAGTGAACCTTGACAAATTTAAATACACCCAATTCATTAAGGCTACACGACTTAATAGACCTGTTAAATTGTCATCCCTTCCACCTACCAGTGAAGCAGCTCGACAGCATATTTATCGGGTCTACTACCAAGTACAGATTTGGCTAGGGAAAAATCTACAACTCGAAAAATGGGGTTGGGATTTAAAAAACGACATATTACAGCCGAAAACAATACTACTGCCACCTGCTCCAGATGAACTATTAAATACAATATTCTGTAATTGTAAAAAGGGGTGTGGTGTGCAGTGCGGGTGTAAAAAACTCGGGCACCATGCTCCAAAGTTTGTGGTCAGCGTCACGGACAGGCATGCCTGAACCCGTCAACAGAGTTGCAAAACATCGAAGACTTCAGTGGCCTTGAGCCTGAAGAGGTTTTGCCAACAGACATAGAGCCAACAGATATAGAGGAATCGTCTGACGAAGATAATGTGTTGATCGAGGTGCTAGTGAAACCCGACGAAGACGAGGAGGAAGGCAAGGAAACATAAGGCGTGGTGTGGAAAAGAATGTATTTTTTGTTATTAATTATTTATTATATATTTTTTTATAAATAAACAAATTTTTAACGGTTTTAATAATGGGAATTTAATTTTCTAGTCTTAACAGATTAAGAAAAGTGCTTTTATAGTTATAGCTCTGCAGTATGATACAGTATTACCTATTACGAATGCGCGCTCCCGCTTTATACTATTTTACGTAAGTTTTGTTATGAGTTCTTACGACGTCAGATGCACTGGAAGCGAGATTATCGCGAAAAACCGATTTTCATGACCTTCGATATCTCAAGACGCACAAGGGTAGGTATATGAGATTTTTTTGTGCTTCATTAGAACATGAAAACGAAGGTCTCTGCAAAAATTCAGCTTGTTCAGCCTCATTCCGCAGAGGAAGTTTTATTTCTCTCAACTTTCATGCATCTGCATCATATTATGCAGAAAATGCAATACTTATACTCGTAGGCGATTGAAGGAGTTGCGCCATGGAGTAGACAATGTCCCCCCCAGATTTTCGAGGGTGCTGAATCGATTCCCGGGGTCAAACCAATTGTTCCGCCTCAGCAACCCCCTCAAATTGGTAAAAAAACACTCCCAAAGTCCCCTTTTCCGTGAACCCATTTATTTTTCCCAGTTTTTCGACTAATTGTTGTTCCCTTGAGTAGAGCGGAAGGTCCCTCGAGGGATTTGACCTCAGCCACCCTATCCCAGGCTTCCAACCCTTGTAGGGGGTGGAAAGTTGATATTTGTTTTTGTGAGAAAAAAAATTAATATTTTGTATGAGGTGTTTTTTTGAGGAAGGTGGTAAGTGACGAGGATTGTGCAACCACCTCCAGGGATTGTTTTCACCCATTAAGGGGGGTGGACATTTTTTTTTCCAGCTATAATTGAAAAATAGCATAAAAATATATTTATTAAAGTATTCTTATATATATATATATATATATATATATTGATTTTTCACCCCTTTGAAGGGTGAAAACAACCCCTGGGACCGGTTACACAACCCCGGCCACCTACCTCTTTCCTCAAAGAAGCCCTTCTTACAAAATATTTTCCCCCAAAAAATATAATATTCTACCCCTTTGAAGGGTGAACACATCCCCCGGGGGTGGTTACACAACCCTGGTCACCTACAACCTTCATCAAAGAAACGCCTCCTATAAAATATAAATATTGTTCTCACAAAAACAAATATCAATTTGTCACCCCCTACAAGGGTTGGTAGCCTGGGGCAGGGGTGGCTGAGGTCAAATCTCTCGAGGGAACTTCCGTTCTACTCGAGGGAACAACAATTAGTCGAAAAACTGTGGAAAATAAACGGGTTTACGGAAAAGTGGAATTTAGGGGTAGTTTTTGGCCAATTTGAGGGGGTTGCCGAGGTGAAAAAATTGGTTTGACCACGGGAATCGATTCAGCACCCTCGAAAACGTAGGGGGGGACATTGTCTAGTTCGAGGCGCAAACATTCGGTAATTTCGTCATAAATCCTGACTCTTTAAATGGACGGCTATTAATCGAAACCCATAATAATTGTATTAGAAAATAGAAACATTTTAAATGTTAAAATCGCAAACAATACATAAAACATCATTCGCCTCATGACGTTTGTCGTTCTCACTCTAAACACACTCTGATACGCTTCTCTCTCTGGCGGTGAGTAGAGGGCATATGCGCCAGCTGTGTATTTGACTGTGTAAATCGTTCAAAAACTTTAATCGAATTTTACGGCTCGCCGGTCACTTATAGAAAAAAAAAGTTAAGTAGCTTTTTTACACAGAATTTTTTTCTCTACAACTTTTGTCTAAAACTTTTTTTCGAAATTTTTTCCATTTTTGACATATCGCGATTTCAACCCTTAAATTTTCTTTTTACAACCCCTGCCCATCAATTTATACTTTTTGACTACAGACGCTTGATGTACATCTTAAACCTAACTTCTGGTAAAAAATTCAGCCATGGAGTACGAATGGACATTTAAAAGTCCCCTTTATTGGACTATAAAGCATATGTAAAACTGAGTAAATTTTTATTTCATTTTTTTTTAGAATTTTTTTTTGTTTTGATCGTCCTATAGTGTACTTTTTTACAAACACATGCCTCATAAAATCCCCTCGTCTTATTTTAAATCATTGTGCAACATTCAAATAGATTATTTGCTAATACATCACTTGATTACTGACCTTAATGTAGTAAGCTTGAGTTTTTCAAACTAAAGAACAGTAAAATCCATAAGAGATATACGTATATATTGGGTGTCCCATTTAAATCAACAAAAAATAAATAATGCCGTTCTGTTTCCCTATTGAAACTAAACAATTTTTTTTTAAATATTTTTCCAAAATGCGTTCTCGAAATATTTCGTTGTGTTAACTTAAATGGTACAGCCGTATATCCAATAATATATTTTTTCAATTTTAAGGTAGCAACGTTTTCATCAGCAACACCCTATTATGACTCGGATGCAGATTCCGAATATTTCTCTAGTGATGACGAGGTAAATAATAAGACATTTTTGATTAATCAGTTCAACAATTTTATCGTAAATTTCAGAATAGCATCCCTACCAATGGAAATCAAGAATACATTCCACAGGTACCTTTTAAGGATGAAAAAATTACGTTTTCTCTACATGAGGTTGAAGATGTGAAAAGTTGCAATTTTAAATCTGGGTCTAAAGTACCTTTTAAGGATGAAAAAAATACTTTTTCACTACATGAGGTTGAAGACATGAAAAGTTACAATTTAAAATCTGGGTCTGAAATACCTTTTAAGGATGAACAAAATACTTTTTCTCTACATGAGGTTGAAGACGTGAAAAGTTGCAATTTAAAATCTGGGTCTAAAGTACCGTTTAAGAATAAAAAAAATACTTTTTCTCTACATGAGGTTGAAGACGTGAAAAGTTACAATTTAAAATCTGGGTCTGAAATACTTTTTAAGGATGAACAAAATACGTTTTCTCTACATAAGGTTGAAGACGTGAAAATTTGCAATTTAAAATCTGGGTCTGAAGTTAAGGATGAAAAAAATACGTTTTCTCTACATGAGGTTGAAGACGTGAAAAGTTACAATTTAAAATCTGGGTCTGAAGTACCTTTTAAGGATGAAAAAAATACGGTTTTTCTACGTGAGGTTGAAGACGCAAAAAGTTACAATTTGAAATCTGGGTCTGAAGTAAATTGGAGGGGGGCAGGAATTAAAGATTTCAAAGATGAAGTCGAACTTAATGGAATAATTAAACCTAACATAAATCTATTGACACCTGCCGATTCCAAAGGTAAAAAATATATAAGAAAACCAGATTTTTGTTATTTCTGTGAATCAGAAACACTGAATTTTGCTAGGCATATAACAAGAAACCATTCTTTGGAAATAGAAGTACAGGAAATTTTATCAAAACCACCGAAGGATAAAGACAGAAAAGAATTGATAGCTGTACTCCGAAAGAAAGGGATTTGTTAAATGTCAGCAAATGTTTTAAACCAGTAAGAAAATCATATTTGCCAAACCAGTCATACCTTCCATGTGATATCTGCCTTGGATTCTTTTCCAAAAAACTATTATATCGTCACAGAAAACGATGTGCAGGAAACACTGGAAATGGCAGTGCACAAACTTAGGGACAAACTCAATTAACTTCTCATATTAGAGTCAATGAAGAATTGAGGAAACAAGTATTTCCTCGCATGCATCCTGACAAAATAAGTATTGAAGCTAAAAAAGATGTCTTGATTTGTGCTTTCGGTGCAAGATATTTACAGACACACCGAGACAAGCATTTTATTAATGTTACATCTCGGAAAATGAGAGAGCTTGCAAGAATTTTAATTGAGTTAAAAAAGCTGGAACCATTAATAACCAACATGTTTAACGCATTACAACCACAATATTTTGATTTGCTAGTTGATGCTACTAAAATCATTGCAAGATATGGCCCAGTTAAAACTGTTTATGGCGCCCCCACCTTCGCAATGAATATTTCCATATCCTTAAAGCAATGCTGTGATATTGCAATTACATTTGCCCTTAAGAAATAAGACCAGTATGCTAGTATCCCGTCTGCCGAAGCCCAAGTAAATCTCAAAACAGTTATTCACCTGTTGGAATCACTGAACTCTATTACAGTAAATGGAACGCCATTATAGGCATATGCGCGTAAACAAAATGTGATAATCATGCGATTTAAAATGCACAGACAAGCGCCGACGCAGTAGGAAATCTAAGGTTAAAAATATGTCGGAGCTTGACTCAAACAGTTGTGTACGGAAGTTATGCGCTGACGCAAGTTTGTGTTTTATTTGTTTCTAAAGCGTAGATCTTAAATTGAATGCGAATTACAGAGTCGGTCTTCGTGATTTTATCCTTTCGTTTGCGAAAAGTTGTGAGATATATTGGTTATTTTGTATATAATTTTGTGACTTATAAACAGTGTGTATCTTAATTAAGACAATAGGTGCGCACTTGTATGGTACTGTTTTGTAAGAACCGGGACGAAATCCCGAGTTTGTTATATTTTAAGTAAATATACCTACTCAATTTTTGTCTGTTGTATTAAAATAAGCTACCATCTAAATATTGGCAAGACAGTCCGATTTTGGATTTTTTTTCTTTTAAAATGAGTACTTTTGCCTATTTAAGTTTATTATTTGTGAATTGTTGAGTACCTAAATAGTATTAATATAAATACGTATTCAACATATTCGGGATAATAATACTGATTCCAAGATCTTTTTGGAAACACATAACGTTATCATACTTTTTGTAAATTAATATTACAATTTTATGAAACAAGTAAGTTCAAACTGTTTGACATATAACAAAGCGTTTTGTGAATAAAAAGAGAATTTCCTGAAATTTTATAACTAATTTATATTTTTAATTATGTAATAATTTATTTAAAAATTTTGTTTTAATTTATATATTTTACTAGCGAGACATTTTGTAATATTCAAAAAACAAGTTCTGCTATTTTTAAGCAGAAGTTTCATTTATTAAAATTTTTAAATATTTTTTGCACACCATGGCAAGATACCACTGAAATCTATTATAACAGAACAGTTAAGGACGAGCGCAGCTCTGTCTTTATGGCATTGTACTGCGATACTAAATATAAAGCAAGAGGAGCCGCAGTTAGTGCTTGAATGGGTGACTTTCAGAGAAACGCAGCAATCTTGACTCACCTTCTAGCGGCTTGTATTTCAGTGTATTAAATGCTATTTAATTCTAGACGGGGATTGTGTAGTGGATATACCATCTTTGGGACGGTATGTAAAACAGTTAATCCCCTGTCCATTAAATACTAGGCAAGTAAAAAAAAATCCCTACTCTTTGATAGAGGTTTGGCAAAATTTCCAGTTTGAGGGTAGCTTGTCTCCTGGTATTGGTTCTTGCCCTTGGTGGCGGTAATAGCCCGATGTTAAAAAAAATCAAGGAAAATAAAGCAATAAAGTTCAGTGCAAAATACTTAATAAAAAGTAAGAAAATTGTTGCTTCCCTTGGTTCATGTTTACATTATATTTGTCAAAAGTACAGTACAAGATTTTATCAGATTTTCCACGTTTCAGACGAAGTATATTACGAATTTTAGTTATTCAGTTACTTTGTCAGAAAAATTATTTAATGTGTAGCAAGTAAACATTTGGTATATGTACACTACTACCGGGAATGAAACCACATACTTTTAGTCAAAATATAAATGGACATTATACTTTAATTTTCTCTTGCAAATAGAGAAGGAAGTTTTACGTAAACATCTTTACATATTCTTTTACAATTCATTGTCTCATGAGTATGTCATATTTTTATAAACAAACGAGTAAAACAATCTATCACTTATATATCAAGGCATTTGATATTAAACAAAAAAGCTAAGTTATCTTGAAATTCAAATAATAATAATACCACACCAAGTATTTGAAAATAGTTAATTATTACCTTTTCTTCATTTCATTTGTCAATTCAAACATATTTGTGAATATAAAATGCATGATTATAGAGTTCAGTGGTTGGAATCAAATTGGAAATTTGAAATATCAAGTCAAGCTGCAAATAACCTCATCTTAATAAGTGGAACAAGATAACAATTGTACCTTTAGCGAGTGACTTGAAACTCCTCAAACAATACTTAATGGAGTCAGCTGATGATGCTTTACGAAAACTTTCAATCAATGAAAAAGATGCAAAAGCCTATAATATTCTAATGGAAACGATTTGCTGTAGAGTGATTTTACTCAATCGTAAATATGCTGGGGAGTTACAGCGAATGCTCGTAGATACTTATATAAATACTGATAACAATAAGCAGTCATATGAAGAGTTTCATCAAGCAATATCGCCAACAGAGCAAATAATGTTGAAAAATCTGAAACGTGTTGTCATCAAAGGTAAAAGAGGCAAACCTGTACCAGTTTTATTTAGTAGTGATATTCAGATACATATAAAGAAACTGCTCGAAGGTAGATCAAATTTTGTTTTGAGTGGCAATTTACATTTGTTCGGTAGAGCAAATTTAATGACCCCGATTAGTGGCTACAAAGTGTTAGAAAAGTATGCCAGATCTTGTGGCGCAAAAAATCCCACTGCTATAACATCAACCCGCCTTAGAAAGCATCTTGCTACTTTAACTCAAATTTTGAATATGAGTAAAAATTCTTATAGATTACCGGATGATATCTATCAGACGGCGAAACTATCTAAATTGTTGTTTTTGACGGAGAATGGAAATGCAGGAGAATTTAAAGGAAAAACTCTACATGAAATAAATATTGATATGGAAGAAAATCTTTTGCAGGAAAATAACGAAAGCGATGACGATTATGGTAACGAGATGATTTTCGATGACTTGGCTTACAGTACTAATGATGCGTCTAAAGCACCACAAAAACCCAGTGAAATACATATTCCAAATACTACTGCTCAACCAATAAAGAAGAAAAGAAGGCAATTGGTTCCATGGACTACTGAACAAAAAGCTATTGTTAAAAAATTCTTCAAAAATCACATACGAAATCATAAGGCTGCCAAACGAGACGAATGTGAAGAATTGATAGCCAAGCATCCTGACTTGTTGCATAACAAAACATGGTTCAAAATAAAAGTGTTTGTTCAGAACGAATATACTAAGAAAGATAATAAATAATATATATTGTTTTAGAGAATAAATGTTCAAAGTATAATGAGTCATTTAATATAACCATTTTATAAACAATAAAACAAGTAAAAGTTACAGTCGAGCACTGTCAGCTACAGATAATTCTTACAGGGCGTCCGGAAATTAAGAGTAATTTTTTTATGTTAACATAATCTCTTATGGACAAGTGTGCCAAATTTGAAGAAAAACTTCACTAGCAAACTAATAATGATAGAATATTAATATAAAAATATATTTCTTAGATTTCTACCACGGCCAGTAGTGAGTTAAATATACATATATACAAACCTATGCAATTTTTATAAGTAGAATTTACTCAATTTTTTTCTCATAATTTATTTATATGTATATGCGTAATTAATCACAATTCGATCCTTAAAATTGCCGCTGTATGTTAAAATTTGCTCTACAGTTGAAAGTATGTCTGATAACCTCCTTCAAATTTTATGGTCCGTATCTCCTTATTTAAGGAGACAATCCTTGGCAGGGGCCGGATCCTGACGGTTGAGTCGATTTCGTGCGAGGACTCGTTTACAAACCACATTTACAAAAACCAAAATTTTAATGGCATTAATATCACATTGCGAAATCTTTGTATCAGATCCTACTACTAAGAAAACAGATTTTGCTGGATTAATCTTCAAAGCGTGATTATTACACCATTCATGTAAATTATGTAGTTCTTCATTTATATCATGAATTTCGTTGCTTAAATTAGTACTGCTTAGTGACCTGGTGATTTGAGTGTCATCCGCATATAACATTATTTCACTACGTTTTACGTTATCTGTCATTTTTGAGGTGTATTTTGTGAATAATATTGGTCCTAATATGCTTCCTTGCGGTACTCCTTTGAGGATATTCAGTATGTCAGACTCTTTATTATCAAGGCTAACCAACTGTTTTCGGTTCTCTAAATAGTTTTGAAACCATTTATTACTCATTCCAGTAATTCCATAGTATCCAAGTATTGCAATCAGCAAATCATGGCTTAAGGAGTCGAATGCCTTACTAAGATCTAATAATATTAAGATTGATATTTGTCCTCTGTCCATAACATTAGTCAAATTATCTGTAATTTTCTGCAACGCGGTGGCTGTATTATAATTCGTCCTAAATCCTGACTGCTCCGAAGGGAGGATATTGTGTTCATCAAGGTAAGAGTGTAATTGCTGTCCTATGGCTTTCTCTAATATTTTGGAAGGTACTGAAAGGATACTAATTGGTTGGATATCAGAGAGGTTTATTGGAGAGTCAACTTTTGGTAGTGGCTTCATTATGGCGATTTTCCAAAGATTAGATATTTGTCCGTTAGCCAGGGAGTAGTTGATTATATGTGTGAGGACTTTTCCAGCATAAGGCATAATAAGGTGCAGCATGAGGACTGAGAGGTTGTCAATTCATATCGCCTTAGATTTTATTTGATTTAGGTATTTGCAGGTATCATTGTAAGTGATCGGTTTTAATACCATTTGAGTGGGTAGTTCCTCGAATGATTGTGATAAGTAACTGTTAATTGTGTCTGCATTTGGAACTATATTTTCTGCTATGTTTACAAAGTGACTATTTATATCATTCAAATTGGTGAAAAGTTTAGTGTTTAAAGTTTTAGCTTCAGAGTTATGAATGCCCCACTGTCTAAGATACTTCCAGGTAGCTTTCTGGTCATTATATCGTTTCTGGTCATATAGGCAGCTTTTTCCCTTTTTATTGGTGCATTAACATAATTTCTCATATCCACATATGCTTGCCTATTACCTTGTGTTCTGGTCGTTAGATATTTGGATAGTAAAACTTTTCTTAATTTTTATCATATGCTTAATAGTATCTGTTATGTATTTCTTGGGAGGTTTATGAACTGTAATAGTCTTTAATGGTGCATGTTTATCAAACATGTCAATAATATGGCTTGTCCACATCACAGTTTTTACGTTTATATCATCGGTTCTGTAGATTTCATCCCAGTTTATACGTTCAGCTTCAGTTTCAAACAATTGCAAATTAAAATTCTTGAAATCTCTATATGTAATAGTAATAATAATAATTTATTTTATCCATAAAGACCATAACAATGATATTGGACAAGTCAATTTGCAATATTATATAGCAATATACAATAGTATTTATATGTCTCAGTACACAATAAAAATTTAAAAAACTTAATAATAGTTATATAACAATAAACGTTAAAAAGAAAAAAAACATATTAAAAAGAGAAAACACACATATTAAAAGATAAATATCATAGAGATAAACAAAGATAAATACCAAGAAGAATTGAGAGATTATCGGCGTGACATAATAACAATAAAAGTAAATAAAATAGTAATATGAATGACTATATTAGCATTATTGCTTAACAGTTATCCTCCATGTATTCTTTAACTGAATAATACGTTTTTGAAATTAAAAGCACTTTTAATTTTTTTTCGAATTTTCCTACTGATTCAATATTTTTTATAACATCTGGTAATTTATTATATAATATTATTCCCGAGTGGAAGGGTGAGTTTTTATATAATTGTGTAGAGTGTGCCTCAGTTCTCAGGTCATTGCCTTTTCGAGTTGAATATTCATGAAAGTTTCTATTCTGTTGGAATGATTGTAAATTTATTTTTATGAAAATTATACATTTTAGTATATACACACATGGCACAGTTAAAATATTATTTTTAAAATATGACCTGCAGGATTGTCTTTGGTTTAAATTAAATATTAATCTTACTACTCGTTTTTGTAAGATAAGAATTCTTTCAGCATCAGTAGAGTTTCCCCAAAGTGATATATTGTATTGCTGAATAGATTAATGCATAATAAATGTTTATTAACTGGCTATATTCGAGGGAGGGCTTTAATTGCAGGATTGCAAAATATCCGCTATTAATTTTTTTCATAACTATGTTTATGTGTGTCTGCCACCTTATATTTGAGTCGATGTGTACACCAAGAAATTTTGTACTATCAACACACTGTATCAATGTCCCATTAACATTAACTGTAATGGGTGCCATTATTTTTTTATTATAAAATTGCATGCACACTGTTTTATTTGCATTTACCAGTAGTTTATTGTTATTGCACCAGTTTGTAAATTGGCTTGATATGATATTTAAATTATCTTGGAGCTCTTTATGAGTAGACGCAGAAACAGCTATTGATGTGTCATCTGCAAAAAGAACGACACAATCGGAGCTAATTTCAGCAGCTAAACCGTTGATATATAATAAAAATATCAACGGGCCCAAAACTGATCCCTGTGGAACCCCTAGGTCAATATCATAACAGTCAGAGTTGCTATTGTTAATACTAACATAAATTTTTCGGCTATGGAGATAAGACATTAGCCAATTTTGAACATTACCTCTTAGACCAAAGTGTTCCAGTTTCTGTTTTACAAGACTCAGATCTAAGCAATCGAAGGCTTTGGATAAATCAAAGAACACTGCACCTACGAATTGTTTTTTGTCTAAGTTAGAATATACATAGTTTACAAATTTGTATGCAGCGTATTTGTATCCGTTGACCTACCGATTCTAAATCCGTGTTGGCTATCCGACAGTAAATTATATTTATTTAGATACTTTATGAGTCTGTTATACATAATTTTTTCAATGATTTTACTTATAATGGTTAAGATGGTGATAGGCCTATAATTGTCTATTGTCTCAGAATTGTTAGTTTTTAATATAGGTATAACTTTACCTACTTTAAGGGCATCTGGAAACTGGCCCATTTCTACAGACGTGTTTATGATGTGTGCCAAGGGTTCCGCAATAACTTCGCACGTATTTTTTAATATTTTAGTTGAGATGCAGTCCTCACCTACTGAGGACATGTTTTTTAAATGTTTTATTACATCTATTACTTCTTGGGGTTCTACTGGATAAAATACAAATGAACTCTTGTGTGAGAAATGCGGGTCTTTCTTTGTTATTATGTTGTGTGGTACAAACTTGGTATTACAACTTGACAGAGCATTTTTTGCCACATTAGCAAAATATTTTACAAATTCCAAAGCCACCTCATCCTCTCTTGTGATATGTAGGCCGTCAACGTATAACTTGATAAGTTTTGTTTTCTCTTACCTCTTTTCTCATTAACTAAATTCCATATTTGTTTTTGTTTTTTTTGGTTCATTTTTACTTAATTTACTTTGAAAATGGATCTTTTTAACTATTAACGATACGATCTATTAACGATTTATATTCTTTTTTCTTCTTGTTATATTTATCCTTTAATTGGTAGTCTCCTGTGTTTTTCAGCAACCAAAACATATTTTTAAGTTCAACTTTCATTGTCATAATTTCAGGGGTAACCCACTTATTATTAACATTATTGGAATTATCAGGTCTGTTAATTTTGAAACAAGGACAGTTAATTTGAATGGCATATTTTAGTATGTTTATGAAATTAGAGTAGATAAGATTAATATTACTATTGTGTGTATAAACAGTAGAGAAACTTTCATTTTGTAAATATGTTTTGAGAAGTAAGAGATTTCTTTCCGATTCATTTCGGATTATCCTCCTCTCCTTATTTAATTCAACTATATTTTGATGTTTATTTTAAGGGAAAGATGATCACTAAGACTAAGGGTCTTCAACTTTAATTTCATATAGTGATTTATCTATATTTGTTAAGATGTAGTCAATTTTGCTCGATGTTATGATGGAATTTTGATTTATAGATATTCTCGTTGGATCAGTATTGTTAACAGTTAAGCAGTAACTAGCTAATAGGTCAGTAAAAAGTTTATTATAGTATGATTCTTTGAGGTAATCTATATTTATGTCACCACATAGTATAGTATGTTTAAAATTTAAGAAACAGTAATTTAAGATCAATGACAATCTATCTATAAATACATGAATACAGCCATTTGGGGGCCTGTATACGTTCACTACAACAGTTTTTATGTTATTTATACTAACTGATACCGCACAACACTCAATATTCATTTCTACCGACATGTCTTTTATATTGGATAAATTTTTGTACAGTATATTATTTTTGGTGAGAATTAAGACGCCTCCATGTAGATGTTCAGTTCGACAGTAGTTTGCTGCTACGATATAGTTACATGGATGTGCATAAGCTATATTGTTTGTATTACACCAATGTTCAGATAGACACATGATTTCAGGAGATTCACTTTGACCAAGTACTTCTAATTCAGAGATTTTATTTGTCACTGATTGGATATTTAAACTGTAGATTTTATAAACGTTTTCCATGGTAAGAGTGGGTAAGCTTTGTACATTAACATTTATATTATTATGTCTATCTGTGAGAGTCGGGGATATAAAAAATGACTTTGTTTCACCGTGTCATTAATTGGGTTGAGGCTTTCATCTTGCATGACATAATTTATTTCATCAAGTAATGTGGTATTATTAAGTTTATTGGCAGCTGCTATATTTTCAGTGCTTCCTGTTTCCTGTTCTTCATCCACCACTAGTGTGCTTGTTTCCACTATCTGTATTTCTTGCTGTTCTGAGGTTACAGTTGGTTGTATGAATATTAACGATTTTATTTGCCTAGGTAGTTGGGACGTAATTATATCATGAAAATCCTTACATATAGTGTTTTTATTTATTTGATAATTTTCCTTGTTCATTTCGTAGTAGATCAGGTTTCCTTCCATTATTTTGTTTAATTTTTGGATATGTAAATTTAATTTGTGGTTGTACTCATAAATTTGTTGATTTAGAGTATTATTTTTTGTGTAAGGTACTGATGAGAACACTATGTTAGTGTTATTGCAATTTTTAAGTTTTTCATTTATATATCGATAGGATGGGTTCCTTCTTTTGTTGAAATCATTTTTCCCAGCTATTATAAGCACAAAGTCATTTTGTGTAAGATCTTTGGTAAGATTGTCAATATTCGTGATAATATTATACAGATTTGCAGAAGGCTTTATAAACGAACATATTTCTGAGTTATGTAGGAGAAGTTGTAATTTGGATCTAATACCCTTCCCAAGTTCATCAGTTAGCATTATTACTTTATTTTTCCTTTGGGTGACTATTTCATTTTTCACATTTTTATTTTTATGTGTATTGTAATTTTTATCCATACTATAGACTTGTTGAGACTTAATGATTTTTAAATTTGTGTCAATATTTGTCCCTGTTCCTACACCACTGTTTAATTTTAGTTCATTATTATCAGTACATGTGGATTGGTTTATATTTACAATTTTGTCTGTTTGAATGCTTACATTTTTTGTTGCAGTTTTTATTAACATTGTCCTGTGATATATTAATTGCTGTTCTAAGCCATCAATATGTTTTTGTTGCTCTTGGATATGATTATTTAGTGATGTTTCCATTTCTGTAGCTTCTTGGATTAGTAGTTCATATTTCTTCTTTTGTTTTTGAATATAGCTGTTCTGCATTAAGTCTTCTTCATTTAGTTCACAAATTGTTTTATCCAAAATACTTATCTCTTCTTCGTTATAACTTTGGTCCCTCACATTCTTACATCCTTATGTAATTTCCCTTTTACTAGGTCTATCTGTTTGTGTGTTTAAATAACAGTAAATAAGCATGTGATCTGATATGATTTCATCAACATCAAAATTGTTGGCATTATAGAATTTAGAATGTTTACTTACCAAAATTACATCAATTAGTGTTGCAGAGTCTTTGGTGATTCGTGTAGGACTAGTTATAATTTGTTCCAGATTGAAGGTAGCCTCCAGATCTTTAATAAATTTACTTGCTGCATTAACTTCTAGCATATCGACATTAATAACACCCATTATAATTAAATCATCAACTTCAGATGAAAGTGTTTCAATACACTCGCTTAATACATTAAGGTTAGAGTAATGGATATGAGGTGGTTTGTAGACTACTCCACACGCAACTTTTCTCCTCTTAATTTTGAATTTAACCCAGATGAACTCGACCCCATTTTGATCAATTCCATCAAAATGAATTAACTTGGCTGTTATGCTGTTTTTCACATATATAGCTATTCCTCCACCTCTTAAATCTCTATGATTTCTTAATATTTGATAATGTGGTATGATTATTGTGTTGTCACTAATATTTTGATTCAACCAAGTTTCAGTTAATCCAAGAACATCGTAGTTATTATCGACCATTAAGTCTTTTATATTTGAGAAACAATTAGTCAACGACCTAACATTAAGGTGTCCAAAGTGCATATCTTTTTCTAAATTATGTGGGCCAACTGCTGAAGTCACATCTGATTTTAAATTACTAGTATTAATCGATTTTGTTGATTGCTATGAGGTGGTATCATAATCTACTTTTTTAATATAATTGTTAAGTGTTCTTTCATAACACGGGCATATTTTACTTGTTGCTGTATGATTTATATTTATGTCGATATTTAAATTATGTTTTGCCTTAATACAGTTTATGCACTTTTCTTCTTTCGTAGAACATGTTTTATAACTATGCTTACCAGCACAAATGAGACAAACTTGATCCTGAGTACAGCCTTTGGCTGAATGATTGTATCCCAAACACTGATAACATTGCATGATATTTATGTGGTTGTATACTTTCCCCATAGACCATCCAACAGCAGCTTTTTCTTTATTAACCAGGTAACTGTGAGTTCTAGCATCAGCTTCAAAGATTAAAGTTGTATTTTTGGATGTAGAGCCTTTTAATTGTTTGAGTAACCGCATATGAAAATTATGTTCTTTATTAATTCGATTTTGAGTTATGATTCTCTCTATAATGTATCCTTCATCGACTTCACTCTGTTCATTTATGTCTCAGATCCTCAGAATTGATGTTGGTAATCTTCAGCTTAGGTTTCTTCAATTCAGGTATTTTTGCATTATACTTTGGTCCCAGTTCTTGATTGATCTTTGTCTGCAAGGCTTAATATCACTTTTATTTTCGCATCCAATAACCACTGCTCCATTTGAGGCTTCTTTTATTTTTGAAATGTTGATTCCAAGATTTACGGGATCTATCTTTTGTTTAATATCAGTCTTTGTTTGGTTAACTGGTTGATCTTTAACAGGCTTAACTATAATGACTGGTTCTCCATCACGTTTGGTTGCTTCAGCATAATTTACTACTGGCTTATTCATCATTTTTGTATCTTTCTTCTCCAACTGGAGACCAGTGATTATTTGTTTAAGATCAGATATTTCACTTTTTATGTGTTCCATTGTCATGACTAGTTGAGGCAGTTTTTCCATAAAATTTGTACACTTAATGCATAATAACCTTAATGTACGTTCCTTTAATGGCATGCATCTTGCGTCTGAACTTTTTAGATTTGAACATTCCTTGTGAATTAAGCTATGACATATATCACAACTATAACAGTTATTTTCATCTTCAATGTTTTTGGAACATTTTATACAATTATTTGTTGTCCAATCCATAACCCTACCCTAGCTTTGTTTTTCAGTGTTCCTGTATCTTATTTGTAATTATCCTGTTTGGTCTGGTGTACATTCCATTAATTTAAAATAACTGAGTCCTATCCTGTTCTATATATTTACTTCTTATCAACACTTGCTTCTTATCTAGTTTTTTTTGTTTGTTTTATTGTTTATTGTTGAATCACTATCCCCAGATACAATGTTTTCACAAATATTTTTATATTAGCACAAAGTAGAATTTACACTCTACAAAATGATATAACTTTCAACAATTTTGATGCACTATTTCTAAGTAATTTTGGCATAAACTTAAAGCAATTTTTTGCAGTCTGACAACACACACACACACATATCTTAAAAATGTACTACTATGCAAATTTTCATTCAATTTGTCCTATGGAATCACTGGGTTTTCAAATGAGAGTTTAAGAGTTTTCAAACTTCAGAAAAAAGCAGTTAGATATATGTGTGGTGTAAAGTTGCGGGATAGTTGCAAAGATCATTTTGTAAATTTAAATATCCTTACGTTGCCCTCTACATTTATTATGAATATTCTCACATATGCTAAAACTGAAAACTTTCAAACTCTAAATCAGTGGCGGTTCCTCAGTTTTTAAACTGGGGAGGCAGGGGATAGATAGGCCTGGGTGGTTCCGAGGGGCGGGAGGTATACACATGTGCGCCGCGATGAAAATTTTGCGAATATATCGAACTTTTAAACTTTACCATTACACAAATATTAGTAATTTTCTCTTCATGTTAGTCAGTATAATTTGTTTTATGATAAGTATCAAAGTATAAAGTAAAAAACAAATTCTACCGTCCAGCAAGAACCAACGTGGAGGTCTGAATTATATCTTGCCAGGATGGGATTGTGGGGTAGGGGTGCTTTTAATAGGTGAGGGAGTTAATTATTAATATAATAATATGGCACAAATGCTACCACAATCAAAACAATTATATAGTAATATGAAATAAATAATAAACTCTGAAACGATAACATAAATAAAAATATTCTCAAATTAAAAATAGTTAAATAATAACAAACTGAAAAACAACACAAATAAAAATATACTTGGTAGTATACTTACAATCTACAGAAGTAGAATAATTGCTGTGGTGGTTTTTTAAATTTTAAACAAAAAAGAAATTGAACAAAAAAACTACATGTCTAAATGTTCTTGTAAATTAATGAAATCCGTCTATCTTTTTGTTTGGCAAAAATATCTATTACTTCGTCATAAAATGTATTATTCTGTGTTAGTTCCTTAACAAGCCGTTTTTCGATAGAAATGATAGAAATATTTTTTAATCTTTCTTGCTCAATAGTATTTCTAGTAAATGATTTGATTCGTTTGAGGGCGGAAAAACTCCTTTCTACTGAAGCAGACGTAACAGGAATTGTGACAGCTAAAGTAAGTAATCTATAAAATTCTGTTAGACAAGAAATTAAGTCATTATTATAAATAAATGAAATCATTTCGGTAGGGGTTTGACAATTTTGAAACAATTCTTTGTCAGCGTATACAGTTATTAATTCATTTTTTAGTGCTATTGAATCAAAAAGGTTATATTGTTTTAACAATGATTCAAATTTATCATTTGGAAATTCTTTTGAATATGAGAGAAAATTATCTTTTCTTATTAAATCGAAAAATTCTAATTTATCTAAATCGGAAAATCTTATCTGTAGTTGATTAATTATTGTATCCAAAATTTCATTGAAAATCTGTTTATAATTCAGTCTCAAATCTTGAAGATTTAATGTTGTCTTTCTTTTCTTTGGCGCCGGTTCACCACTTTGGAAATCTTCAGACAGTTGGTTGTAAAGATCATTAAAATGAATTTCATTATTTCGAAAATCTTGCAATGTAATAGTTAATGCAGTCAAACGTTTCCTGGCGTATGAAATGTCTGTGCTTTTATTTTGTAAAATTGAAAATACAACATCGGTGTGTTTAAAGATAAATTTAAAAGTATGTAAAAGAAAGAGAAAATGAGGATCTTTAAGATGTCTTTTTAAGCCAACAGCTTCTCTTAAAGTTGGCTGATCTTGTTTGAAATCATCATGTGTCAAAATATAATCAAAAACTTCTATTAACTTATCCCTGTTTTTGAATACTGTAAAAACTGCTCTAGATGTAAAATTCCACCTTGTTGCCACATTTGACGGTAAACGGTCAGATCCTATGGTATTAAGTACCTCTGTTCTTTTAGTTGATTTTGAAAAATATGATGAAAATCCAGACAAGTTGGCAAAAAAAATTTTACATTCTTTGATGCTATCTATGCAGGCTTTACTCAATACTAAATTCAACGTATGCGCATAGCAATGTGTAAAAAGTGCCTGAGGGGCCATTGTTTTAATTTTTGCCTGTAAGCCATTTAAGTGACCAGCCATAACTGATGCCCCATCATATGTCTGAGCAACAAGTTTATTTTTTGTCGTATTTTCCAAATTTTTCTGTTAAAAAATTAAATAAATCATTTGCGGTTCGACCTGAACTAACATTGTAAAAACCTGCAAATCGTTCAACCACTTGCCCTTTAATAACATATCTGAAAACAACCGATAACTGTGAACAGCAGCTGATGTCTGTGGTTTCATCAGCTTGCCAAGAAAAGAAAGGTACTTCATTTAATTCGCTTTCAATTTTTTGTACTACAACACAACTAATTGATTCAATTAAATCATTTTGAATAGCTTTAGAAGTTCCCGAAAAAACTGTAGCTTCGTTTAAAAATTGTTCCATTTTGCCATCGTATCTGCTCAGAAGAGAAATAAGCTCTTGAAAATTTCCTCTATTATCTGAATGCACATTCTCATCATGTCCCCTAAAAGCCAATTCTTGACAACATAAAAAAATTACCGTATCAATTAGCCTATTTAAGATGTCTCTATTTTCTTTAACCTTTACATTATGATCTACAATTGACTGTTTGTGCCCTTCATCAATAGAATTTAAAATATTCTGTTTGCCAAATAACTTGAATTTTATTGAAGCAGTTAAATGTCCTTTTGACCTAGCATGCCTTTCAATTGATCTGGGTAAGTTTTTTAAATCATTATATCCTAATTTTGACCAAACAGTGTTCTCTGGGTCATTAGAAAAAAGTAAACAATATCAGCAATATAATTTATTTTGTACTGGACATCCAGTTAACCACTCACATTTATCATACCATTGTACACAAAAAGAACGATTATGTTTTGAAGTTACTATGAGATTTTGCATGGTAGGTTGGGGCCTTTTTAAAGTTTTTATTATAAATATCTTGTCATCATATGTTAATTGACTAAAATGAACATTCTTCAAAAGGAAATTTACAATATCATCTACAGATTTAAACACTTCACCGATACTGACATTACCATTGTTATTGCTTGTACTTACGTTTAATTCCATTTTTGACGTTTTATCAATATTTAAACAAAAATTTTAAATGAATTTATTGCACTTAATAAAATGAAAACCACCACAGACACATTTACTTTCCTAACCTAACCTAAACGGTAAACTGTACGACTGTCTGGACTCAGGAAGCGGGAAAATAAAAGTCAGATGTTTATTAATCTTTGTTCCTATTGGTCCGGAGCTTGGCCTCCGGCACGTGGTTTTGAGAGCAGATTTTAATGGGTAGCTTCAAACGTTTCAAATTGAACCATTCTAAACGCGAAAGCTATGTTAGAAGCGTTTGGAGGCCTGCCTCACCAGTCACCATGGATAGAATGTTATAGTTGTGCAGCGTTGCCGGTTATAATAATAATAGTTTAAATTCGCAGATTTAGGGAATATTTGTGTTAATTTAAATTTGTCGTTTCATAAAGTATATTTATATTTATAATAATGTAAATATGTAAAGTAACTGTAAAGGCAAATCAGAAGTAGGGAGGCCCGGCCTCCTCTGCCTCCTCAGAGAAACCGCCACTGCTCTAAATGAGTTTCATCAGTACAATACAAGAAACAATGAGCTTCTAGAAATACTTCATCACAAAACCACGCTTTACGAACACTGTCCAAAATATCTGGCCATTAAGGCTTACAGTAGACTACCAAATGAATTCAAATTATTAAATTCTGATCTTTTCAAAAAGCATATAAAAAACTGCTCATTGAAAAAGCATATTACTCGATCAATGAGTTTTTAAATGACAGATTGTGATTTTATTATAAATTACAATTTACAATCCCACATATACTTCTATTACTTATACTGTATATACGTATTGTTATGTGCTACCCTCTAACGAGGAAAGATGTGATTAAGTTCCTGTTCAAGATGAAAGGAAACCTGTATGGTGGCGCCGTCTATGAGCCAATTGACGAACAATCATCTAGTACATAGTAGAAAACTATGGAGGATTCTAGAAAAGAGTTCTGGAAGGATTCCAAGTGTGTATATAAAGAGGTGAATCCAGCAGATGGGGGAACAGTCAGTTCAGTGAAGTAAACAGACAGAGTTTTTAGGTTAGACAAGAGTTGACAAATTTAGGAAGAAAAGTAAAGTACATAGTGTTTTAACAGTAGTGAATTTATATTAGATGAAGTTATTATTAGTTGTGTGAGTTTTAAGTATTTACTAGTGTAATTTTAATGATAAAGTAGTGGTTAGTGAAAATTCTTGTTGCAAATTATTTAAACCCACAGAGTGTTTACTGAAGAGTGTACACGTAACAGTATATTATATACTATATGTTTTATGTATTTACTTAATATTATATATATATATATCTTTACACTTTTTTATCTTTATATTTTTCATTTTGACTTGTCCTATATTATTGTTTTAATGATCGATTGGACCAATAAATATTATTATTATTATAGCCCGTTATCACTTGACCATTTAGCTATAGATGTTAGAACTATATTTAGCTCTGATACTGTCTCGCTGCTGGATGATGGATCCCAGGATATATATATTTCATCGGCGTATAGTTGAATCCTACAGCTGGTAGGTAATATTGTCGGCAGACCGGCGGTAAAGGTTATAAACATGAGAGGACCAAGAATACTTCCTTGGGGGACCCCACATGGAACTTGTTCAGAAGAAAATGTATTGTCATGTTTAATGATTTGAGAGCGATTGGACAAATAACATTTAAACCAGTTCAAAAATTGAAACTTTATTTTATAATGCTGTAATTTGGCCAAAAATAAATCATGGTTTATTAAATCAAAGGCTTTACTGTAGTCCAGAAGCACTAGGTATGTAACTTTTGAATTGTCTATGGCATAGGTCAGGTCATCGGATATTTTTATTAGAGATGTCCCCATTGCAGTAGGGCGGGATACATACTGTCAGTGCCTGGCGACTTAAAAGGAGAGAAGCTCTGTATTGCCCATCTTATTCTGTCCTTACTAACTATTTGGTTGGCCACTTGCCAATCCAAATCCGAGGGTTGGGTGTCGACTTTGTTTGGCCACTCCTTCCGTTCTGTTATCACAGATTCCGGGAAGTGAGTCTCCATGAGTAACTCTAGGCCTTCACGAAAGTCGCTGGTTTTTGTGCCATCACTCCTTTTTAATAAGCAGAGGTCATGGTCTTTGTCTTTGGCGAGGATTTTGCATAACCTAGCAGTCTGTGAGTAATCGTCTCTGTCTGACTAGTTTCTTAAATTCTTTCAGATTGATTTTGTATGATTCCCAATCGGATTGCTGTCTTGTCAGTTTTGCTTTGTTGAACGAAGTCCTAGCCTTCTTCTTGAGGTCAGTCAGCCCTTGAGACCACCACTTGGTGGCCTCATTGGGCTGTTGTGAGGATCTCAAGGGGCAGGATGTTTCAAAAGCTTGTTGTGTTTGCAAGATTTTGACATATTGCTCTATTTCGCCACTCGTTCTGGGCACCCTCCTTATAAACCCCTTCCAAGTTTTTGACATCGATATTTATCTCTATCAGTTCTCCGGGGATCTCGGAATGGTTTTTTGGGTACCTTGATGAAATTGATTTCAAAGTTTATCCATTGGTGGTCTGATAGTGTTACACAATCAGACACATGCCAATTCTGGATTAGGCTGGATATACGCCACGTTGTTAGTGTTATATCTATTATGGTTTGACTTCTACTGTTAATAGATGTCAGTGTTCAGCCCATATTACTTACACTAAGGTTGTTACCGGTAATATTATCATAAAGCAATTTACCTCTTGCATTGTTGTCTTCACTGCCCCAGATCATATGGTGTGCCATGATTAATTCTGTTTTGATTGCAGCAGTGTGTTACCAGGTCCTCCATCTCCCTTGTTGGTGGTAGAGTGGCCGAGTCTTGAGGGAGGTACACTGACGCCAAAACAACATTTGTTGGTTTGCCTGCCACCAAACATTCCACCTTCACGGCCATTAGGTCAGATGTTGAGAGGTGTTGAAGTGGCTGGGTTCTGATATGACGAGGAACGTAGATGGCTGTCCTCGGCCTATCTGTTGTTGGTGAGCTGTAAATAAGTCCACTTAGTCTTGATAACCCTGTTATCCTAGTTTGAATTATCCAGGGTTCCTGAATTAGTGCCAGTGTGTCCTGCTTCACTTCAAGGTGCCGGCACAGTACTGCCATCGCCGCCCTCTGTGTTGCAGATTGCACTTACTATGCTTACTTTGCTCTGTGTTTTTGGTGGAGCACCCTTAGGAGGAGGTGCTCGGCGTGAGGGATGCACTGCTGATACACTGGTCTTTGCGGCGAACGTTGGGTTAGCTCTCGACCGCCCGTCTGGCCGAACTCCGGACCAAAGTGATGTGTTGTAGCAGGCACGGCCCGCTCAATCACCAGGCACCCTTCGTCCGACGCACAGAACAAACATATGGGAGCTGGTCCGTGGGAGTGCTTTCGCTAGATCCGACCAGGATGTTAGTCCCAGAGAATCCGCTATGACACTCACGCACCATGGAGCCTGTAAAGGCCCCATGGCTTATCCCTACCCGCCACCCAGGGACATGCCTAGTGGGTAGCTCAACCCAATAGGAATATAAAGGTGTGCACATCCTAAATTTCCAACCAGGGACATGTAGTCACTATTATTTTTGTCAGCTGATTCCTGGACATACTCCTGCAATACCAAATATAAGAATGGTCTAGGAGTCAGAAATTAGGCATTTTTTAAAGAGACTGTGTGATATTTTTCACACCAAGCAAGATATTTATCATCCCATGTTTGCAACTGCTTTGAAAAGGGATGTTTATTAACATTTTCTCAGATAAGAGCCTTTTGAATTACTTCTGCTGGTGGTGTTATTTTTTTTGCATTTACATGGAATTAGCTTGAAATGCTTTTTGTATCGATGTTCATCAAATGTTTTCTAATATAGAATAATATGACCATAGGCTTGAAGCTTTAAATTGAGAGAAATTTTCAGTAAAATATTAAATAACAGTTTAATTTTAAGTAAAATTTTAATTTTCTGCCTGAGTGTGTACTGGATTCATCAATGGGGAAATCCAGGCGGTCGCCCAGGGCCCCCAAGCCAAAGCTTGATCCGTCAATTAACATTTTGAAAACTTTATTCACATTTACAAAATGCTAATTAATAATTAAGAGACAAAGGACGCTCGAGAATATTTCACCCAGGGCGCCTCGATAGCTAGGCTGGCGCTGAGTAGGCAATACGGATTACGTTGGTATGATTTGTTGATGGCTTTCGATCATTCAGTAATTTCTATGCTTGTATGATAAAAAATCACTTTGCACACTTATAACATAAATAACCATTATTCGCTGTTTAATTTGTCTCATTTAATTGTAGCAAAAAAATTTGGTTTCACTGAATTCGTAAATCCCAGTGACTATGAAAAACCAATTCAAGAGGTTTTGATTGAACTAACTGATGGAGGTTTGGATTATACATTTGAGTGTGTTGGCAATGTAAAGACAATGAGAGCAGCTCTAGAGTCATGTCACAAAGGATGGGGAGTCTCTACTATTGTTGGGGTTGCCGGTGCAGGTCAAGAAATTAGTACAAGGCCATTCCAACTTGTCACTGGTAGAGTTTGGAAAGGAACTGCATTTGGAGGTATGTGTCACAGGTCACAATGTGGTAATTAAACAAACATCTTCAATTATACACAAAAGTAAATTTTATTTTAAAATGCTTTCTTATTAGTTACTACTAAAACAGTACAAAAAGTAACATGATATAACTCACTATATCTATAAAGTTGTTACCAACCTACTAACTTTATAAAATGACAAGTAACTAACAAGGGGACTTTACAGCTGGGGTTGCCGATTTCAATCATTTTTTTTTTTGTGAAACGAGCATAAATAAAGAAATACGTCTTGGCTCTGTTTGTTCGAATGGGTCCTTGTTTTTGAAAATTACTAGTGGCTCAGCATATAGAGCATCCGCCTATCACTCAGAGAATTGGAGCTCAAACACCATCAGGGTTTTTTTTTTGTTTTCAAGTATTCGTATTATTAATATTTTTAATTATACCAAAGAAACTCGTTATTTTTTAAAAAATTGACCACATCCTTTAATGGTAAATTTTCCATTATTATTTTTCAGTATTTTATGTTATGAAAAATTAACAAATAATTTTAACATCAAACATTTAAATGATTCTTACAAAATTCACTCAATTTCAATTAAATACATTTAATAAATAATGATATTTTTAATGTTAAAATTATTTATTAATTTTTCATGACACATTAAATAATTAAAAATAATGAAGAAAATTTATCATCAAAATACACAATGAGTTTTTAAAATAACTGAAAATATTAACTCAAATACTTGATTATTTAAACAAAAAGACTTAATCATTGAAACAAAATGTTTATTTAGCGATGAAAAGAGGACTTAAACAGAAAATAGAAAACTGACTACGATTTAAACTCGAATCCACTGCATGATAGACAATAGGATTTATTTAACGTAATCAGATCGGTGTAGTAAGGTTGCCTCACTAATCTTCCAGATTTAGTGACAGGTTTTATTGTCGTCAGTATATATTTGCAAATTGTTGCAACTGTCACTACATCGAAGTCTGCGTTCATTAGACATATTTGTTAAGTTTTCATTGGAACTCTTTTGTGACGTGACAAATTAAAATTATGAAAAGCCTTTAATAAATATTTAACTTCAGTTACAAACTTTTTACTAGGAGGACCTTTATATATGTTAAATATATTTCTTTGTGTTGCTCTAACACTTGGCATAGACTAGACACTATCGCTCTAAGCTTATTATTTGCACCTGTCATTTTACTGACAGCATTCCTTACTACTACTTCTCTCCTTACATAACTTTTTAATTGAGTATGATGTTTTAGGCCATGATAGTATTTATCGTTGAACTTTCTCAACTGCTTATTTTTTGTATCACTATCCCTCCTCTATATGAAAGTTTCATTAGCAGGTAAAAATGCGTTTACATTTCTTCCAAACACGAGTTGACTATAAGATTTTTAAGATTTGAGTCGAGAGGTGTATTTCTATATTCAAGCAAGGTTATATAGGGCTATACAGGGTGTTTCACGAGAAAACGGACATGGTTTAATGGGAGACAGACGACACCGAGGGTAATCAGAATCGCCCATAGAAAAATTGTTAGGGTATTTTATGTATTTTTGCCAGAATTTCTTTTTGTCATTACTTCGTAATGGAATGGAATAATTAGTTCTTATTTGGCTCATGTAATATGCTAGTGATCCTGAATAAATACATATATATATATATTTTTTTTATTTAATGGACTCACTTGTCACTTTAAAGTTAGTGGGTTGGCAATAACCTGATAGATATAGTGAGTAATGTCATATTACATTTTTGTACTGCTTTAGTAGTAGCTAATAAAGAATCGGTTTAAAATGCACTTTTGTGTATAATTATAAATGTTTGATTACAGGGTGTGATTTGTGATATAGTGATATAGTTAGTGATGCAGTTATGAGATAAAGAAAAATCAAGCATAGAACTTTTGCGTTCGTAAAACCTGTTGCCACATCATTTAAAACAATAAAATGGAGAATATTAAACAGACTGACCCATATCATTAATCAGTGATGCAGGAAGTAATTTTAGAAAATGGAAACAACGGTTTCAAAAAGAACTGAGCAAAATGGTTTCATTAATTTTTTTGCCACACTTTCACTTTTCTCGAAATATACATTCCACTAAATATACCACAATATTATGAGACATCAATATATCGATGAATGACACTTGCTAAAAATACTTCCACAATTGCAATTATTCATTTACTTTTTTTTTCAACAATAAATATTATGTTGTAATTAACAATTTTTAACATTAATCACATCTATTTTATTACGCTCACGTATTAAAAATTAGTAAAACAACATATCTATCAACAACAACAATAACGGTAGCAACAAAATAACATATCGATAATGCACATAATAACAGAATAATAAACTATGAGCGGAATATGTATGAAAAACAAAAATGCAAATATGATAAAAAATATTTACAATTAATTAAATTTTATTTTCAAAATTTCCTTACTCTACTCAAAGTATTGTAAAAATTGTCAATAAGTCTCTCTACAAAAAAATAGTCTATTATTTACATTTCCGATGATTAAACTATGTCTTTAAACGTTAAATGAGTTAGTTTTTATACTATTGATCATAGTAGCCTTACCTTCAAATGACAACTATTGGAAAACAGATGATTAGAACTACTAATTTGACATTTTATGTGCTGATAATCTGAGTTTAGTTTTATTGTATTAGTTAAGACAATTAATTATACATTTAATATTTTCAAAACGCCGTACCAATTTTCGAATGAAAAATATACTGACACATCATTTTCATCTACGGATATTGTAGCGGAAATGGTAGAGCAGTGGGGAGGGAATATCGAAGACGGTTTCCTAATAAACGACAACCTGACCATAAAACTTTCGGGTCCGTATATCAGTATTCCAGAGAACATGGAAAGTTTCCCACTAGTGCAATTGTTGAACGCAATATTTTTTTGAAGGTACATTTAATGGTAACGTCTATCTTAATTTTTTTACAACATACATTACCGAATCTTTTAGAAAATTTAAACATTCAAGGTATGTTCTTTTAACATGATGGAGCCTCACCACATTTCTCCAACCAAAGTAGAAATCATTTAAATGACACATATCCGGACAGATGGATTAGTCGCGGAGGTTCTCATTTATGGCCGGTAAGGTCCCCGGATTTGAACCCTGTTGACTATTTTTTATGGGGTCACTTAAAGAGCGAGGACTACAATATGGACATTAATGACAGGGCTCAATTAATTCAGAGAATTGTTGAATGCTGCAACGAAATTAGAAATAACCCAATTATGATAAGAAAATCAATCAGTCATCTTGTGAATCGCACCAGAAAATGCACCGAAGCTGGAGGAGCACATTTTGAACATAAAATTTAATTATAATTCTTATTTGTGAACATTTTTTATCAAAATATCTGCATTTTTGTTTTTGGTACATATTGATCTACTCATAGTTTGTTATTACGTGCATTATTGACATGTTATTTTGTTGCTATTGTTGTTGTTTTACTAGTTTTCAATACATGAGTGTAATAAAATAGATGATTTGTTCGATGAACTGTAAAATTCATGTTTTTATTTATTTCTCCACCTCCTTAACATCACACAAGTGATTAATGTTAAAAATTATTAATTACAACATAATATTTACTGTTACTGTTGAAAAATAAAGTAAATGAATAAGTTCAATTGTGGAAGCATTTTCAGCAGGTGTCATTCATCGATACTTTGAATTGATACTTTGATAAGTCTCATATTGTAGTGGCGAAAATGTGGCATAGTATAAAAACTAACTCATTTAACGTTTAAAAACATAGTTTAATCATCGGAAATGTAAATAATAGACTATTTTTTTTGTAGAGAGACTTATTGACAATTTTTACAATACTTTGAGCAGAGTAAGGAAATTCTGAAAATAAAATTTAATTAATTGTAAATATTTTTTATCATAATATTTGCATTTTTGTTTTTCATACATATTCCGCTCATAGTTTATTATTTTGTTATTATGTGCATTATATTTGTTGCTACCGTTATTGTTGTTGTTTTACTAATTTTTAATACGTGAGCGTAATAAAATAGATATGATTAATGTTAAAAATTGTTAATTACAACATAATATTTACTGTTGAAAAAAAAGTAAATGAATAATTTCAATTAATTGTGGAAGCATTTTTAGCAAGTGTCATTCATCAATATATTTGAAGTCTCATAATATTGTGGTATATTTAGTGGAATGTATTTCGAGAAAGGTTGAAAGTGTGGCAAAAAAATAATGAAACCATTTTGCTCAGTTCTTTTTGAAACTGTTGTTTCCATTTTCTAAAATTACTTCCTGCATCACTGATTAATGACATGGGTCAGTCTGTTTAATATTCTCCATTTTATTGTTTTAAATGGTGTGGCAACAGGTTTTATGAATGCAAAAGTTCTATGGTTGATTTTTCTTTATCTCATAACTGCATCACTATATCACAAATCACACTCTGTAATCAAACATTTCTAATTATACACAAAAGTGCAGTTTAAACCGATTCTTTATTAGCTACTACTAAAGCAGTACAAAAATGTAATATGACATTACTCACTATATCTATCAGGTTATTGCCAACCCACTAACTTTAAAGTGACAAGTGACTCCGTTAAATCAAATATCTGACAGTATAATTAAAACTAGTTTTTTTTATTGTAAGCCATTTTTACACACAAATGTTTGTCTTGGAGAATAAATTTTTCAAATTTATCTTCATGTTAAACATATTATGCTTGTTTAATATCATTTCTTACTTTAATTTTAAGGAAAATATATTCAATTCAATCCTATTATTAAAGACCATAGTCGTCAGTACTGGGTCTTTGATTATTAATCTATATTAATGAAGTAATAACTAATGCTTTATTAATATACCTCAAATTCTTAATAGTTTCGGAATCAGAAACATCTGGCCCAGCACCAGAAATCTTAAATAAATGTAACTTCTGATTATAGTGTTTGTTCCAAATTCATGCTTGAAACAAAAGGATATGTCGAGTCCATTGTCCAATAAAAGAAACTTCTTCAAGTGTAACGCCAGACTTTTACTAGTATAAATATCTCTATTTTGTGATGTAATTAGTGATCATAAGTCTATATTTTCATCGTTTGTGTTATCCCCCTGTGTTCAAGGGTTATCTCTTACTTTTCTGCTGTGTTGAAGTCGTTGATTCTTGTAGCATTTAATTTCTGGCTTCAGATCTCTCTTCGGCAGCAAACTGTACCTTACAGTTTCAGTAACACGCATCAAAATTTTGACTAGAATGGTTAACAATACTAATAGAATAGAATATATCTTTATTTCATTTTGGGTCATTACAGGAATGACATTGGACAAGTCAAGCACAAGCAACAATTTGTAAGTAACATAGGCTTAACCATCATAATACACAACATATGATATATACATTATCACAAATAAATGTATAAAACAAAGTATAATAAAAAAAAAGAACAAATAAATATATAAGAAGAATATTGATAAAAATTTTCGTATAGACATTCAGAAGTTGTTAAACTGCCAAGAATTCATTTAATGTATAGCAGCATTTGTCTACAAGCAGCTTGTTCAAGTCTTTCTTGAATTTATATATACAGGGTTACTGGTAATTCGATACATTGCTTTGGAGATGTGATGGGGCATGAGCTAAGGAGTAAATCTAGCCCTAACATACATTATGCAAAACTCAATAGTTTTTGAGACATTTCAATTTTTTTGTTTTATCAAAAAAGTAGATCTTAATGTCTTAAAAGTTAATTTCCGAAAAATCTACTTGACATTTAACATTTTTTTTTACTGGATTACTTGTCCAATATTATAGATATCCGTTTGGAATGAAAAATATCCGGAAACATTTCGATCAACTATTTCAACTAATAAAATCGCAAGACTAACCGGAGCGTCACAATGGAAAGTTTGGTCTAAGATACGTAGAGTTGGATGTCATCCTTACCACTATACCCCTGTCCAAGACTTGGAGGAAGGTGATCCTGGAAGGAGAGTGGAATTCTGCCGCTTTATGTTAAATTCAGATGCAGAAAGTGCAAATTTTTTAACAAGTATTTTATGGACGGACGAGTCGAAATTTAATCGCGAGGGTATAACAAATTTCCACAACCTACATTATTGGGCAGAGGAAAATCCCAAGTTAACACGTGAAACTAGTTTCCAAATGAAGTTTTCTATTAATGTGTGGATGGGAGTCATTGGCCACTATTTAATAGGGCCACACTTTCTTCCTCAAAATTTAAACGGGGAAATCTATGAAAATTTTTTAAGAAATGATCTGGCGGTGATTTTAGAAGATGTTCCTCTCTCCGCCAGTCAGCGAATGATGTTTCAGAACGACGGTTGTCCAGCACATTATCAGCTGACAGTACGACAGTTACTTGATCAACGTTTCCCTAACCGTTGGATTGGAAGAGCGGGCTCAATACCTTGGCCAGCGCGAAGCTCTGACTTAACACCCCTTGATTATTACGTATGGGGTCATATGAATGAGATGGTCTATGCCACACCAGTCAATACTATAGAAAACCTTAGACAAAGGTTAGTCGATGCTGCCCAACACATAAGGCATAATCTGGCAACCAGAGTAACAAGGACGGAAATAAGAAGACGCTGCCGTGTCTGTATACGGAATAGGGGCTCCCATTTTGAGCAAGACATATAAAAAATAAAGTACAACTTTGAAATTAATGAAGAATTAAGCTCTACTTTTAAAATGTTTTTTACTGTTTATCTAAAAATAAAATTCGTACTACTTGTGTTATTTTTACTAGTATTTTCTTAGAACTATTAAGGGTACATTGAACATTTGTACCTTGTTAGATAGCTATTGAAATAAGGCAGTTTTTATAATAACTTATACGCGTTACATTAATATTTTATTGAAAAAACCTAATAGGTAAATTTCATACCTGATTTAAAAAAAAAAAATTTTAAAGTTTTTATTTCAGATGTTCACATGACCGAAATGTTTCCAGATATTTTTCATTCCAAACGGATATCTATAATATTGGACAAGTAATCCAGTAAAAAAAAAATTTAAAAATGTCAAATAGATTTTTCGAAAATTAACTTTTAGGACATTAAGATCTACTTTTTGAGAAAAACAAAAAAAATTAAATATCTCAAAAACTATTGAGTTTTGCATAATATATGTTAGGGCTAAATTTACTTCTTAGATCATGCCCCATCACATCTCCAAAGGAATGTATCGAATTACCAGTAACCCTGTATATATATATATATATATATATATTAGGTATTTTTTAACTCGGCCGGTAAGACGTAAATATTTAGGTGACATGTCAAAAAGTGAAGTTCTATGATTTAGAGCTCTTAAGGCATTCATATTTTTTCTTGTAGGATATGTGTGATTAATTGCATTTGTTTGGGACTTTGTGTTGTTATTTCTTACATAGATTGCACAGTTATATATAAAAACTGATAATACAGCGAGAATATTATTTTTTCGGAAAACATTCCTACGAGACTGGCCTTTTCCTTCCTTTCCTCCATATAATGATAGCATTATGTGAAACACAATAGTATAATACTTCATTCATTCATCAACATTAAACTAGTTGACAAAATAGTGTGAGAATACATGAAAACAAATGGTAGCGCAGCAACACTTCATGTTGAGTTTGCAGAGACAAAAGTAACGGGCATTGATCCTCCTGCACAGTTATGTTTGGTGCAGCTAGTATTCTTCTTGCTCCTGCCCCCACCTCAAACTGGATCTGGATAGGAAGTTTGAAGGACACAGCCACTTTTGAGCATTTGAAGAGTACACCTAAAGTTACGTTGATTTTATGCTACAATCTAAAGTTTAAGGAGCACAAAAAATGTTTTTAACGGACAATTGGCCTGAGGAGGTATTGATTTATTCCTTTCTTGCCAGATCAAAACCAGACTATGCCAAATGATATGCATAGATCTCAACCTCAAATCCTTGTTTCAAAATAGCACATTCTGATGTAACCCAATTATCTAGGAAATCTAAAAATGTCTCAATTTTGGCTTAAATATTCAATGTCTTTGAAACAAGAAGGAATTTGAAGCACAAAACCATATTTACGTTGCCATCTGCTTAAGCAAACGGTTTCTGAAAATGAAGTTACTCAAACTAAACTTAATAATTATGTTTACTCCTGTAGGAAGCTTCATACTCATGGGAGTGTAGCAGTACTAATTCATCGCAAGATTGCTAATGATTTTGTTACAAGAGATGGCATATATTTGCTGTCGACTGAGATCCACTATAAAATATGTGCGTTATAATCTGATAAAAAGCTTTTTATAACTACAATAATGGGTCTGGCAGAATGAAATATCCATTTTAAATTGAGGATTGCCTTAATCTCTGTCCGAATATTATATTTCAATTGTTCCAAAGTTTGCGGTCTATTAGAAAACATTTTGACTTTAAGTAGCTCCATAAAAAGAAATGACAAGCTGAGAGATCCAGTGACTGTGCTGGCCATTTGATATCCCCAAATTTCGAAATGACATGACCAGTAAACATTCTTCGCAAAATTGTCATAGAATCCCTAGCAGTGTGAGAAGTGGCTCCGCCCTGCTGAAACCATATCCTTCGAATATCCACACCAACATTACGAAGTTGTTGTTGTTCAAAGTTAAGCAATACCTTTAGATAATGTTATGATGTAACAGTAACCGTCAAGCCATTTTCCTCAGAAAAGAACGGCCCAAACATTCCTAAGGCGGATACTGGATACCACACAGTAACCTTTTTGCTATGAAGCAATTGCAGAGGATTTTCTGTCGTCCACTAGCAGAAGTTTTGTTTGTTACCATATCCGGAAAAATAAAAATGAGCTTCATCCGACATCAGCAAGCAATTAACGATATTCAGATTTTCAAAATATCGAGTGCTAATATGCTTGCCGTTTTGCAGATCGTTTAGGTCTTTGAAGCACAGCTACTCTTACCCTTTCAGCATTTTCTAGTGTGTGTATGGTATGAGTTCTTCATTTTGGTTTTTCTCTGGCACAAGAAGCAGTACTGAAAAACTTGTGTACCTACTTTTTAATGGTTATTCGACTGGGAACTGGATCTCATGGATTTAAATGAAAATAACATGAAATAACACTGGGTAATTACAACAGAATAGTTATTTTCTAAATAAGCTTCAACCGCAAAAGAATGTTGAATGCTCCATATTCACAACTAAACTGACAGTTCTTGCAAATGCTTTGATAACTGTCTTAAATTTCCATTTACCACGAAAGCATGGTGACTTAATTTGAATTTATATCTCATTATATTATAATATGAATTAACTTTGAAAATGGATACTTCATTCTGCCGGATCCGTTATATCATCTTCGCTAGTTCGTTTCAATACATTTCTCGAAACATTCACGAAGGTATTAAGCATTATCATTCGGTATAAACAATATATCATCATAATAAAATGACTATAATAAAAAAAAAATAATCATACCATTACTGATTTGATCAAATTGTATGGTTTGTTTATAACAATAGATGCAAATACTAGATGGAGTTCTTGTTTGGACAATTTCCTAACAAATTTACAAAGTGCTTTTTAAACTTTTTTAACTGACACTAATTTATCAGATCATCTGGCCATTACAATTAACTTTCCTATATATAGTATTGAAAATGGCAATATTACAAATTTTAATAATTATAACCTGTAACAAATGAGAGTTTGTTTTTTTTAAACAATCTTATAGGGAATTCAGAAATATTGATGACTTCCTTGAGCAACGCAGTTGATCTGGCCTTTCCAGTAAAAAAAATAAACAAAGAGATACATCTTGCCTGACCTGGTTCACCAAGGAACTAAGTCTATTAACCGCCTTCCAGGTCACCTGAGTGACCCTCTTAAGTCTAGGAGATCTAAATTTGTCTGAGTAATAATGAGGGATAAATTACTATTTATGCAGGAAATCTAAAAGCTACTAACTCCTTGGAACTCAGAGAAATATACATTGCAATTAGAAATGTAAACTCAAAGCTAATGATAGTGATTTTGCTGTAGGATTTCCATATAATAATGATAATACAATAGCTCATGCAGGCCTTCAAGACTTTAATTAAATGAAACGCCTTTTATTGAAATTAGACACATAATATTCGATTTAAAAAACAAAAATAGCAATGATTATTATAACCTTAACAATACCTAAGAGTATAAGCCAATATTGTTATTCCTCTTACAAAGTTACTTAACCTATGTATAAGATATTCTGTCTTCCCAAAAGACTTTAAAATTTCCCGTTAACACGCCAATATACAAAAAAAGGTCCTACAAATTTGCTTGATAACTACCAACCAATTACGCTCATTCCAATCATAGCAAAAGTTTTTGAAAAGACCTTGAAATCCAGAATATGTTCCATTTTGGAAGGAAATAGTCTATTTAATACAAATTAGTATGGTTTTCATAATACCCATATGGCTATCAACAAACCTGAAGTCATAAACATTAATTATGAGACAGGTGGCTTTTTCGATTTAAGCAAGGCTTTTGACTATGCTTTTAAAAAGTTTCCTGTAGCAAGTTTGAACTTAATCCAGTCATATCTAACAAGTCGCATGCAACTAGTTGAAACTGGTAAGAATTTCTCTCAGACGAGGGCATTAGAATATGGAGTACTACAGGAGTCGGTATTGGGGCCAGTATTATTCCTCATCTATGTTAATAATTTGATACATGTTGACCCCAGAGATGACTTTATTCTTTTCGCTGATGACACAACAACAATGTATAAAATGAAAATGGCAATGGACTGCAGTACAATTGGAGCAGACGCAGGTGGGGTTTTCTGCTTTGTTTCTCGTAAATCGATTAAGCCTAAATGCTGCTAAAACTGGAACTGCGTTTTTCATTTTATGTAATATGGATGCAAATAATACATATAGACCCCAAGGTCTTATGGAGCATTCATATTGATAAATTATGTAATAAATTAACTCATTGTATCTATGCAATTAGAAATATGTCCCTATATGTGTTCAGGCAAGAAGTACCCTGAATAACCTACCATGCACTTATCCAGTCAAAAATATCACGTCGTTTATGCTTGGGGCGATGCTCCAAACATGAAACACATTTCTGAATAACAAAAAAAGACAGTACAAATTATAAACAAGCTAGGGTATAGAGAAGATTACAGACAATCTTATATGAGATTAAAATTCTAACAGTACCATTACTATATTCTTACATGTCTCTCATGTATGTTAAAGATAATCTACCAAATTATGTAACTCGTGAAGAAATTCACTTATATGAACTTAGACATAAAGCTATATAAACTTATTATATACTATAAACTTTCACAGTATATATAAAACAAGATCCGATATTTTGGTCCTAAGTTACTTAACCTGCTACCATCCCTGTGAAACTGTTGCCTTCTAAAAATCTTAAAAATGTAATAAAAAAATATCTTATATTTAAATATTTCTACACTACGAGAGATTTTTATAATAATGATTTTACAGACTGGCAAATTTAATACCTTTAGAAGGTATACAATCCATGATATCTTTATTCCATATTTATATTTTATTTGTATGTATTATATATATTATATATATATATATATATATATACATATTATAATATATGATTTGCAGGAAACAACTACTCAGCGGGCAAATACCCCGACCTGCATTGAATTACACCTTACAAATCATTAAAGAATGGTAACCAATATCATTTGTCAACTCCCTGACCAGACATAGACCGGTTCCGAACTTATTAGTTCTCATCAGTATGCCATAGGTCATGGAGCAGACAAATGATAGTGGCCAACCTGCTAGTTTTATACAAACTATAGTAAATTGAGTAGTGGTGAGAGGTAAGTGAAACCTCTCAAATGGTCAATTGCTACTATACACCATAGATGTCTCTATGGGCGTATAGCGACTTGCGATTCTGCAAGTACCTGAGAGCGGCGACCTTTCAGTCCTAGGTGGACTTAACCTACTGTTATAATATATGATTTGCAGGAAACAACTACTCAGCGGGCAAATACCCCGACCTGCATTGAATTACACCTTACAAATCATTAAAGAATGGTAACCAATATCATTTGTCAACTCCCTGACCAGACATAGACCGGTTTCGAACTTATTAGTTCTCATCAGTATGCCATAGGTCATGGAGCAGACAAATGATAGTGGCCAACCTGCTAGTTTTATACAAACTATAGTAAATTGAGTAGTGGTGAGAGGTAAGTGAAACCTCTCAAATGGTCAATTGCTACTATACACCATAGATGTCTCTATGGGCGTATAGCGACTTGCGATTCTGCAAGTACCTGAGAGCGGCGACCTTTCAGTCCTAGGTGGACTTAACCTACTGTTATAATATATGATTTGCAGGAAACAGAGGGGTTTCACTTACCTCTCACCACTACTCAATTTACTATAGTTTGTATAAAACTAGCAGGTTGGCCACTATCATTTGTCTGCTCCATGACCTATGGCATACTGATGAGAACTAATAAGTTCGAAACCGGTCTATGTCTGGTCAGGGAGTTGACAAATGATATTGGTTACCATTCTTTAATGATTTGTAAGGTGTAATTCAATGCAGGTCGGGGTATTTGCCCGCTGAGTAGTTGTTTCCTGCAAATCATATATTATAACAGTAGGTTAAGTCCACCTAGGACTGAAAGGTCGCCGCTCTCAGGTACTTGCAGAATCGCAAGTCGCTATACGCCCATAGAGACATCTATGGTGTATAGTAGCAATTGACCATTTGAGAGGTTTCACTTACCTCTCACCACTACTCAATACATATATATATATATATATATATATATATTGATGCTAGTTAAGTTGTCACCTCCCGGCACATAGAAAGAACGACCTGACCTCCGTGTTATCCCATGCATATATTGCTATAAATTTTATATATTTGTGATTAGGGGGACCTCTAGAATACGAATTTCAAAAGAGGGGAAAAGATTTATAATTTTTTTTTAATAATATATACAGGATACAAGAGATACGAACTGACCTCCAATATATATATATGAGTAGAAACTGAAGCATCGTTACTACCTCTAGCAATGTTGTCAAATTTTCGGAGGTCAAAACGTAACACCATTATCTGTAGTTGTTAATATATAAACATTATCGAACCCACATTTGAATTTGTAAATTTCTGGAAAACGATGGTCATAATTTTATAAATTCTTAGTAGGCCGGAAATGTACATTTTGAAGACAGTTTTTGGCAAGTATTTTATTATTCAAACTAAATTAAAGTCTGAATCTATGTCCCCTAGTCTTTCACTTAGAGAAATCTATCTAGATCTCTGAGATTTAAAAGAGTCATTTAGGTGGTTTGGAAGGCCTTTAAAAACATTTTCTTCGAATTTTGGAATGAAATTGGGTGAAAATAAAGAATTACTCTTCTGATTAATCAATATTTCAGAAAATATTGAACTTTTGCGTAGTGAGATTTTTTCCTTCTAATAATATTTGAAATATAATGTAACTGATTTTAAATGATATTAAGGTTGTTTGATGTTTAGAATAAAATATCAAGAGTTCTGTGTAAATAATAAGTAGCTATGGATATAATGTTTTGGAAAAAATGAAGTTTTAGATATAATATGGAAGTTGGCAAGTTAATGCCCCTGTATAAAATCCCTTGTACGTAAAAATAAACTCTTGTTCTACTCTACTCAGATATTTCAGCTCACCCCTATGTTTGCACTTACCAAATAATTCCTCTTAGCTATTATTAACAAGGAATTTTAATGACATTTGTGATGCATTGTTCTTGCGTAAATTTTCATATTTTTGCAATATCTTGACAATCCCATAACTTTCTCAAAATAAAAATTAATATTAAACGTAAAATTTTACGCTGAAATAGGTGGTGTAACCCGGGTATGTTATTTTAAAAAGTCGACATTCAAGCTGCCTTGCTTTAAATAAACCCACTGTATATTTCACGTATTTTAGAAATTGGCAGCAAAGTATGTCCTATAACTTTTACTTAAAATATGTTTTCATATTCCTTATAATAGCAAAGATATTGAACTTTCTTGCACTAATAAGCCACTAAATAAACTAATTTACTATTGAAAGCAAGCACTAGAATTTCAAATGGACTATTTTATCCGCTTATTAACTTATTCAAAAGGATTTGAATTTAAACCTAGGAATCGTATTCTTTGAATAAACATAATGGGTGTATTAAATATTATTTATCAACCAATCAATCAATCAATATATGTTTTATAGTTTAAAAATCGGTCCGCGACAATTCGGACAAACTTTCCCATTTAGGAGTAGATCCCCCCACAGCTTCTCTCCCTGTATTTTCTAGGAGCAACTGGTCATGTCATTTCATATCATAAATATAATCAAAATCGTTAGAACCGCTTTAGAAGAAAAATTATTTAATTCCTTGCCCCCCCCCCCCCGCAAACTCCATCCCTACATTTCTTAGGTACAAGCGGTCATGTTACCTTATCTGCTACTAAGTCAGTATTCATGTGTTAAATTTGAGTAAAATTGTTGAGAAAATAGAAAAAATGAAATTATTTAAAACTCAACCCCCCCCCAGCTTCCCTCCCGGTATTTTTTAAGAGCAAGTGGTCATGTCATTTTATATCGGTACTAGGGGAACGTCCATGCGCCAAATTTAATCAAAATCGTTAGAGCACTTTTAGAGAAACAAATTATTTTGTTTTTCTTTTTCTGTTTTTAGGGGTTCACTCCCCCAACATTTGAGCTGGGATCGATTTTGAGATTTCGCCTCGAGGTGTGGCCGTCTTGAATACACATGTAAAATTCGAACAAAATCGATGCAGTAGTTTGGGCCCTAGATGCGACGACAGACAGACAATTTTTAAAAACCACTTTTGTTGGTTGGACTTGAAAACGTGTAAATCTATCAAAAACTCAAACTCGAATTTTTGCACTTTCCTTATATACTACGCATATGGGAATGTAAAAATGAGATACTCCTATTGACAAAACTCTACCTACCTATAACATAATAATATAATAATGATAATAATATTAATAAACTTTATTTACCACTAAGATACAAAAATGTATATATGACAAGTCAAATTATGTATAATGTTGTATAAAACAAACAAGTAGTTAAATATTTAGTTATAGGTTATAATAATATAAAAACATATACAATAACAAAATATGTGTGAATCATAGTATGCAGTATTAGATAAAGTAAAATAAAGCAAGATGCTGGTACAATGAAAATTGCATGCATATATATTATGCACATTGCACAAGCATACACTAAATAAAAAGAAAACAAAGTCAATGGTATTAGACAATAGACATTTTCACATGTTTGTCACCATATCCAGATCTAATGAATGAGTAAAAAAAGTTGAAGTAATCAGTTCCCAGCAAATAAAAAACGCAACAAAAACTTACGACATAATTATATCGCCGCGGGCCATGGCGCCATGCCTGTCATGAAACCTATAAAGGTAAGCGAGTCAATTTGCGAACAGCAGTAAAAAGAGTACCGGTATTTTAATGAGGTCGTAAAGTTTTTGATGCGTTTTTTATTTGCCGAGAACTGATTACTTCAACTATACTGCTGTTCGCAAATTGACTTGCTTACCTTTATAGGTTTTTAATGTGCGTCGGGTTGTTTGATGACAGGCATGGCGCCGTGGTCCGTGGCGATATAATTATGTATATAGTTTCTGTTGCGTTTTTTGAGTGCAAGGAAGTTCTTACTTGGACTATACATTCATAGTTAAGAGTAGTCATATATCAGAATAAGTATGTAAACAAATTAGGTATTAATATCAAAGTAGTGGTTAGAACTGTCATACTTCAATCTATAATTTAAAAATTAAAATTAACGGACTGAAAACTTGGAGGAAAGGTTAAAAAGGTAACAAGTAGAAAATAATTGATGATGCCGTGCAATTTGATTTTTCTTTAAACGCATACCTTTGCATGGCGTTTCACGTATGTTTTTAAAAACATGCCCTTGCAGTATGCACATGGATAATAATATCCCGCATTTTTATTACTGCTTCAACTTGGTCGTACTACTGTACCAGTTATATAAAGATTGAAGTTTACTGAGTTTCTCAATCATAAAAGCGCGCGACGCCTTTCCTCGTTATTTGTAGGACACTATAATATATTCTGTACTTCGTTGTCTGAACCGTGATGTCTTTGCAGATATCTCAAATAATTTTTCGAAATTACCTTTTCATTACAGACAGAATCTGCAACGAGTACTTTTTTTATTCTGCTTTTGCTTCTCCTATTTTCTTATTAAGGCCATTTTCTTACTGTTTGCATTAACTTAATAGTATTTAACACTTTACTAAAAGACTTAACTTCATGGGAAACTTACTCTAATTTGTTCAGAGCGCGACTTGCTTTTTATTTTTATAGTGCTAGTTATTGCGACTTCCAAATTTCTTACTTAGTACTGTCGTCACTTAAAACCTCAATGTTGGTATCCCTACTACTTTCCATGATGTCCCAATATAATATATATAATAATATAATTATTATTATATTGATAAGTTTTAAATGAATTGGTTGGGTGTAGTCGAGTTTAGCGTTGCACGAATAAAAATCTAGAAAACTCAGCACAGAACTTGAATAAATGAGGCAAAGCCAAATGGAGCGTACATAGAAACTATCCGGAAATTATAGTAAAATATCAAAAAAATATATGTCCATAAACAGTTAAAAATTATCAATTAACAAACAGAATACCAATAATGCATTTAAAAATTCTGTATTACTTCCCTCAAGGAGTGTTTAAAAGGGTCAGTGTTTAGTATAAAAGGACCGCAATAAAGAAGCAGGTACTAACATCTGGTTGTGATAAGAGAGAAGTAATGCATAATATAGTCTGTACGAATATAATAAAGTGCCTAGGTTCTAGATTCTTCTTTGCACAATTTGAATTCATTTCCGCAGAATTAGCGGGGTTATTCTCATTGTCATTAATTGTTCTTGCTACAAAAATGTAAATAAATCGGTATCAAGTAATATCATAGCAGTCAAGTAAACCAGACAAAAATAAAATAAAAGATAAGTTTTTTATCCTAACCATATCGGCATTAAACGGTTTTCTGTATGCAATTTTTTTACAGGGTATTGCACAATGTCTTGTACTTTTGTCCTTTTTCTTGATTATTAATAATTTGCACTTAATAAATTTTAGTCTACGTTAAATAGATTCCTATAGCCTGTTGCTGCTATATATTCTTTATCAGAGTATTTGTTTTCATACACATTTCTTGTTGATAGTAGTATTAAAGCCTAATATTTCAAATTACATATTAAATGAAATTTTTGGAAAATGCGGAACATGTTTTTTTGAACAATTTATCTGTTGAAGCACAACAACTAAGAATAACGTCAATTACGGTTCAAAAAATGCTTGATAAAAAAATTAAAAATCGATTTTTTATTATTTTTTACTACAAATTTCAAAGTTAAATGGATTTGCCCATATATATCATTTTAATGTAACTGCATGACAATACTTTACGTACAATGAATATTTTTAATTGTTTTTTTAATGCAAAGCATCAAACTACATACTTTTCATTCTTTGATATTTATCGAAAGAGTACAAATTTTCAAGACAATTTCACACACTTTTCTGGAATAACTCGGTATTTAAAATGTCTCAGTTTTTCTGTTGTTTTTTCATAGAAAACATCTATCTAAACACCTTTTGTTCCCCATTATTCTTCACAAAATGCCCAATTTTCATATGATAATGAGATTTATAAAATTTCACGTGTTTTCCGGTACAATCGCGAAAAGGCAAGTGGAAAATGTATGTATGTTTCTTTACCTTATTGTAGAAATTGTGATTTAAACACGAAATACCATCGATGTTTAATTTTTGTAATATTCGTTTTTCCGTGATAACGCATGAAATATGACTGATTTTTGTTTTATCTGTTTATTGAAAACGTTGATCTAAGCATTTTTGCTCTTTGTGATTTTTCGAGAAAATGCGTAGTATTCTTGATAAGTGATTTTTATACAATTTTTGGATATACATATGTTAGTTTTTCATTTAATGCGGAAAAGCGGTTCGAACAATAAAAACTTTTCCCACATAATTTTATAGAACATTTAATTACGTACCTGCATTTTTTTACACATTCTCATTTATAATGATTTTTTATGAAGAAAGTAATAAGTTAAAACTTAAAAACAATATGTTGATTTTTGGAGAGAAGTTATGACTTCATTTGTAACATATGCAAATTAACTTTTGCTGTTATTTTTTATATTTAACCAAATTTTATCACTATCGCACCTTCCTTTCATTTTATCCTTATAGTGGAGTCCACAGGATATCAAATTGTGATATCTGTTTGCTTCGATATTAACAGCTAAAACTTATTTCAAATGATTCGTTACCTTCTAAAACATCAAAATCTGAAGGTCGTCAACATGTCGTCCTGTACGAGGTGGGTACAGGGAGTGGAATGTTAAAAACACCCTAAACATTTTTTTATCCTATTTTAAACTATAAAACACGAGAATTATTGTGTTGAAGCACGATATGCCTAAGAGCAACGGGTACATTAGAAAAAAAATATTAAACAATTCCCAAAGCACGGAGTTAAATGAACGATGTCTACGTTTAAAGTGCGCTGGTAAAAAGTGTCTTATTGCACAGGCAATGTTTTCGTTTACCACCGCTTTAGCTACTTTATTCTTAACGTGATAAAAAAATCTCAGTATAACGTTATAGATTAGAGTTTCAGGATGCTAAGCCTTTTTTACTTTTTTGTTCCGATTGCTCTGTAATTTTTTAATAATTCTTGTAAGAGCGCCCGCACAAGATCTTTTAAGGTCGACTTTTGTTTGTTTCCTCACTGCGCGTGGTCTTAAGTGTAGTATCGCCTGTACGATCACACAGTATTGATACATTATTTGATATTTCGATATATTATTACATATATGCGGATATTTTTGTACTCTGAGACAAATTTATTTCTGCCTGGGCATTTCTGGGCATTGTCTTAATGTTTGTTGGTGTTGAAATGATTTAAAATCGTTTAGTCCCGGTGGAGTAATTATTTTAAATTTGCTGCTCTATTTTACTACTGTCGTGTTCTTTGTTAGTAGAGGCAACTATTAAATTAATAACACTGTGATCAATTACTATGCCATTTATTCTACTTAATAACAAATACACCTATTAATCACAATACTATAAGCGCGCGTGGATTCTCTGTATAACTGTCCGTGCGTACCTATAGCCGGCTTGATAACAAAAAAGAAATCCTTGCAAAAACTATTAAGTACCGAAAACATTCTCCTTCATTAAACTATTTACAATATATTACATATCTCCCCGACAATTTTGAAAATAAATCAGGAAGTCGCCTGGAATCTGTCAGGAGCTTTACGATTTCTAGCACTTTTACGTGGCGTTGGCGGTTTATTTTCAAAATTCTCGAAGAATTCGCCAAGGTTTATGTCACAATTTTTGTTTACATCATCCGTACTATTGCCTGAGTCTACGAATATATTACTGTTTACATCACTACCTGAATATTCTAAAATTTGATTTACATGTCGCTTCCAAGTTTTTTCTAGATCTGGTATAAAAGTATGGTAAGTTCTAGATCCCAACCTTTTGGAAATAATAGCGTTTATCCAACTTGTTTTTTTTCCTCTATAATCTTTGACTAAAACTCTGTCATTTACATTACAATTTTTTATTCTTTTCCCAGAAAAATATTTTTGCTGATCTTTTTGTTTTTTCTTAACATGATCTCGAACTGCCGAAATATCAATTTTATTTGTTTTTTCATTCAAATTTGGAGATTTTAGGAGATCAAGTCTATTTCGAAGCCTCCTACCTATTAGCATCTGAGCAGGTGACATACCAGTGGTATAGTGGGTGTATTTCTATAGTCCAGCAAAAATCTATGCAAAATTAAATTTAAATCATTAACCTTTTTAGTGTGAAGAGCTTTAAGTAATGCTAACTTAATGGATTTCACCGCATTTTCGGCTGCTCCATTCGTAGGAGGATGATATGGAGCACTGGTTTTAAAATGTATGCCGTTTAATTTCAAAAAGTTTTTGAACTCCTCTGAAACAAAATATTTAGCGTTATCAGACACTATTGTTTTAGAAAAACCAAATCTAGCAAATATACTTCTCAAACAATGTACAGTATTCTCAGTATTCGGTGTATTGACAAAAAATGCTTCAGGCTATTTGGAATATGAGTCAATAACAACAAAAATGTGTTTATTAAATATAGGACCGAGATAATCAATATGCAATCTTTCATAAGGTTTATCTGGAAAATTCCAGCTTACTAACTTGGATTTAGGTGGATTTTGTCTGAAATTTAAGCATTCTGTACAATTTTTCGTTATATTTTCGATGTCCACATTCATCTTAGGCCACCACACATACGAACGTGCTAAACTTTTCATTTTGACCGTCCCTATGTGAGACACATGTAATTGTTCTAAAACTTTACTTTTTAAACTTGTAGGTATGACCACTCTGTATCCAAACATCAGGATTTCATCAATTACGGAAAATGAATGACGATTGGCATAAAAACTTCTTAAAATAGGATCAAGTTTTTTCGGCCATCCTTTTTTTACATAAAAAATTGCCCTTTTTATTAACTCGTCATTTAATGATTCCTTTTTAACCATTTCAAAATCTAACAAAATGTCCATATTATTTTTCACATAATTTAAATAACTAGGAGTCTCGTCCTTCTCTGTTTTATTATTATTTTTTATGGGCAAACGTGATAGACAATCGGTCTGATTGTCTATGGACTTTACATAGGAAATATTATATTTGAAATTCGACAAAATTAAAGCCTAACGTTGTAACCTATGTTACGTAGTTATTAATTATTTTTGTATTTAAGTGTTTGCAAACCATATATATTAGCCTTGTAATATTGGTTGTCTATCCAATTCATTCCTACATATATATAAGTCCTATCATTTAAGTTTTTTCAGAGTTTTTTACATTTCGCGTTTTTGCAATGTGGTATAGAACGAACTTGGAATAAGACGAAAAAAGACACATGTTCATCGCAAAATTTTGTATATTATTCGCTCAATAATAATTGTTCTAACTTTGTTGTGTCTAAAATTTATGTGTTGTATAATTTGTGCATCGAAGAAGGAAGAGCCGGCCGGCAGAACCGGGAGCACCAGAAATCTCAGAGGTGAGTTTTATACCACTCGATTTTATGAAATACAGTCCATTATTTATTCTATTATTCATTTGGGATATTTACAACCGAATAACGGTTAAAACCCATACAACCGATTTGCTGCAAACACCGGTATACCACGATGTTCCGAAAAAATTACACATAAAGGTCTGTGATCTGTATACAGGGTGAATTCTCTATGATATAAATACTGAAAAAATCTGGTAACACCAAAAATTATGCTATATGCTTTTTTTTTCAATTTGAGGCCAATTTATTTCGCTTTTTGTTAGAGTTTTGGAAGCGTAGGCAATAGGACGTTTTATACCATCTATTGTGTGTGATATAAATGCCCCCACTGCATACGCTGAGGCATCCACGGTTAACTGCACAGGTAACTTAGGGTTATAGTGGACAAGTATGGGTGAAGCTGATAATTTAATTTTTATTTACTGAAAAGATGACTCACATTTTTCATCCCATATCCACTGCGTATTTGCTTTTAATAAATTATACAAAGGTTTCAAAATTTTTGAACTATTTTCTATAAATTTATGGTAATAATTTACAAGGCCCAGAAAACTCTTTAATTGAGCGACAGTGATAGGTGCGGGAGCATTTACAATGGCATCCGTCTTTTCATTACAAGTACGAAGTCCTTCCTTGTCTATTTTATAATCCAAATATCTGATACTTCGTTTAAAAAATTCACATTTTGTCTTTTCTACCGTAAATCCATTATCCTGTAGTCTTTTTAAAACCACTTTAACCCTCTCAATATGGTCCCTTCTATTTTTACCCGTAATAACAATATCATCTAAAAAACAAGCTATTCCTTCTAAACCTTGCAATATTTTTTTTATAATTTTCTGGAATTTTGATGGCCCACAATGTATTCCGTATGGTAAACGATTATACATAAAAAGACCTTTGTGTGTACTGATTACCGTTAATTTTCGAAATTCCGGATCAAGCTCGACTTGTTGATAAGCTTGAGAAAGATCAAGCTTAGTAAATTATTTACCACCCTACAGGGTGGTAAATAATTTACTCTATACGAGGTAAGGGAAATTTATCAATTTTTAATTCGGGATTAAGGGTCACCTTAAAGTCTCCGCATAATCTAAGATTACCATTACTTTTTAATATTGGTACTATAGGAGTACCCCAATCACTGTATTCCAATGGACTTAAAATATCTAACGAAAGTAGACGATCTATTTCTTAATCAACTTTTTGTTTCATTGCAAAAGGTAGGGGTCTAGGTTTAAGATACTTGGGAGTGGCATTTTTTTTAATTGAAGCTTTATATATCCCTTATTAAATAATCCTAACGTGTTGCTAAATACGCTACTGAATTCTGTGTACAATTTTTTTACATCTTCATTAAATCATTCAAATCTAATTTATTTAAAGTTAAATTAAATTTTGCAAAAAGTCTCTGCCCAACAAAGCTGGTCCCCCGTCTTCAATAACAAATAGGTCTAAGTCGTTTTTAATATTTTTATAGTCAACATTTACATTTGTTGTCCCAATGGGATAAATTTTGTTTCCTACATAAGTCACAAAATGTCTGTCTGTTTTTTCTAAAGTTTTATTTGGAAAATATTTATTTTTAAAATCTAGAGAACAAACAGACAAACTAGCCCCCTATCTAGTTCAAACTCTAATTCTTTTGTTTCAATTTTAACTTTCACAAAAATCGGTTTATTATCCTTAGAAATTAAATTAAACATTTGTCCCACACTGCCATTATTTATGTCCAAATTATCCAAGTCCGAATCGTTATCGGTATTGTAATCTAAATAATGATTACTTACATTGCCTCTTCTTCTATTTTGTTCCGTACTCACTTTAACTGATCCTCTTCTATTATTGTCTCTCTTGCATACATTGATTAAATGACCTTTCACTCTACAACCTCGACATTCATAATTTTCGTATATGCACTTCCCACAATGTAATTTTCCACATACCCTGCACTGATTTACCACTTGGAATTGTAGTACCTCTTTCAGAGTCGCACACAAGTTGTCCACCCTGTTTCGAAAAATTTGAACTCATAGAAACTGTTGGTTGATTTGAAAGGTGTCTTCTATCCACGAATCTTTCCCGATTTTGCTTAAGATGATATACTTCTGGTTCCTCTTTAACTATTATATCACTGGTCGCATAATGATTTACACTAGTTTCCTTATTTTTCGCAATTTCTATAGCTTTATCAAAGGAAAGAAATGACACATCCTCTTCACATAATCTATCCAATATGGGACCTTCCGGAAAACCGATTACGAAACAGTCTCTCATATACATATTTATTGCCGCTCCAAATTGACATTTAGAAGCTAAAGCTCTGACTCGTGCTGCCCACATTGCAATATTTTCCTCCTTCGATTTTCTTGCAAAAAAAAAAAAAAAATTCGACGTTCAGGAAATCCATACGTTTTTACTTTAAAATGTTTGTCAAAATTTTCCACCAATTTTTTGAAGGTTTCACTTTCAGGATCATTAGGGACGCACATATTTTTAAGTAATTCATAAGCAGTTTGATTTAAACTATATAAAAAATGTGCTCTTTTTGCCTCATCCTCTTTTATATTGTTTGCAATAAAAAACTGCATCATTTGAGATTTATAAATTGCCCAGTTACATATATTAGGGTCAAACTCTCGCAATTGTCCTCCTCCAGAAGTAGCAATTTTGATTAATTTTTATACACTTGAATTTTAACTTCACTTTTAAGTTTAACAATTATAGTTTTTAATTCTCGTTCCCAATTTTCGTGTTCTTTGTTAGTAGAGGCAACTATTAAATTAATAACACTGCGATCAATTACTATGCCATTTATTCTACTTAATAACAATTACACTTATTAATCACAATACTATAAGCGCGCGTGAATTCTCTGTATATACTGTCCGTGCGTACCTATAGCCGGCTTGATAACAAAAAAGAAATCCTTGCAAAAACTATTAAGTACCGAAAACATTCTCCTTCATTAAACTATTTACAATATATTACAACTACTTATTAAGATCTAAGGTAGTGTGTGAACTTTAACAACTTTCAAAATTTTTCATTAGAAAATTTATATGGACTTATAGATATAGGTGCTTTAAGTAGTACTAGTTCAGATAGGATATAAAATTATTGATAATAAGATTACCCCTGCTTTCAGTACTAAATCATTAATGCCGATTAAATCACCTTTTTTATATACATATAACTGTAAATAAGGTTTGTTGATTATTATATTTCGAAACTCCTAAACTATTTCAGTAAAATTTTATAGGTTGTAGCGGTCTGCAATGCCCTTGTACGAAGAAGACATTACCATGCATCGGATCCTGCAAGTGTATATGACAAAATCATGTTGTAAAAACTCCAACATTAAGGAAACTCGTCTTACTTCCGAAATAGTTGAAGAGTCCTCGGATTCAGTTTGAACAAGTATAAAATAACTTGAGTAAACATGTTATTTGAATTTTTTATATATTTGTTCCACATTCCATAATATAAGTTTTATATTTTTTTATAAGTTATTTTTTAGGTATAATTGCTGTTTGCTATATTTTCAATTTTAATTATCTCCTAATGATACTGTCTTGATTGGCGATACGTTCGTCAGTAGATACTGAATGTAGATACATTATATATTATTTTCGTGTCTGTAGAATCTTATCAAATGTTACAATACTCAACATTGTGTATAGTTATTTTCCTAAAATATTTCATATTTTTTATGTTTACTGCACATTTTTTAAAAAAATATAGAGTTGTTTCACTAGCAGCACTAACTAACTGTTAAAATTTTGTTCAAATCAGATGTATCCTTTTCAAGTGATCATGCTTACAAGAAATGTGAGGGACGGACAGACAGACAGATAGACAGACATTTCAAAAGTTGCTTAATTTGGTCACTAAAACAATGATATGAATTTTTTTCTCCACGAGTGATATATACGGTTTTAGAAATTCCGATCAAATGCATTATACTCTTCTGCGAAAACTCGAAACGTATAATAAAATGTAAAAATTTTAATGATTTGTTCAAACAAAATACATAACATTGTGTGTGTTTATATAAGCTCAGTTTCTATTATTCATGTAAACAGTCAAACGATATCTTGTGCGTGCGATCTTAAAAAAATTATTGAAAAATTAGAGCGATCCGAACAAAAAAGTAAAAAAAGGCTTAGCCCAATCTAATGTTATTAATGAGTATTATTTGATCACGTTAAGAACTAGGTAGCTAGAGCGGTAAAAGAAAACATTACCTTGCAATAAGATGCTTTTCACCAGCGCACTTTAAACGTAAACGTCGTCCATTTAAGTCCATGCTTTGGGAATTGTTTAATATATTTTTTCTAATGTTCCCGTTGCTCTTAGGCATATCGTGCTTTAACACAATAATTCTCGTGTTTTGTAGTTTTAAATAGGACAAAAAAAATTTTTTACTGTGTTTTTACATTTCACCCTCTGTAACCACCTTGTACATTACGACATGTTGATGACATTCAGATTTTGATGTTTTAGAAGATAAGGAATCATTTGAAATAGGTTTTAGCTGTAATATTGAAGTGCAAACAGAAATCACTTATAAAGGACTTTAAAGCTGTCGTGGCCTATACTATCATGTGTTATTTACACTCTTTAAACGATTGACCCATTGCGTTAGTTCCAAATTAAAGGAATAATATTATTATTCTATAGTTTTACTTTTATAACATATTATAAATCGAGATTACGAAAATTTTCTGATAGAAGCCGCTGAGTTTTGTTGAAATTTACCTGTGAAATAATGGCATCAATGTGAACAAATTACATATTTATTGTGTATTGAATGCGTATTCATTGTTTCATATAAAAGAAAAGCTCCCAAGTTCTTACATGTTCTGCGACTTGGAACTTCACGATCAAGAAGTTTAAGGGCCCAAAAACAGTAATTTACCTAAACAAGAATAAAATAAACTGCGTTGTCTTAAAGCTAAGAAAATATACTATGAAAAATTACATTTTAGCTTTTTTCTTGAGGAACTTTCTATGTTGCAAATAAAAATTCATAAAATAATAATAATTGAATTTTACTCAATTATTTAATCGCAAATACCGGACGTAAAAACTAAAACTACATTTAAGTTAAAATATAACATATTTTATGGATACTCAAATACGCTTACAAGAAGCAATTTAAAAAACGCATTTTTTTGCTCATATTTGTTCTTTGGTAAACATTCCAAGTACTAGTAGCGTAATTCCTGTTCAAGCGCATAATTTCTGTCAGTGAACCAAAAAACTAGCCTTTCGTAGCATAGAGGAAATGGATTATGCATGACGTAGACGAAATTTTATTTGTATTATGATGTAGGCATTGTGGGCAGTCCCCAACCCGGTATACTGTAATTTTTTAACCTGATACATTTCTTTAGGATATTTTAATAATGCCCATTCCTCCGGCACAACGCTACGCAGGTATATTTCTGTTGTGTTGAATTTATCCCGACATTCATCGCGATGTTGCCGATATTTGGAGGTGACATCGTACCCTCTATGATCTAAAAAGCAACATATATAGCCGGAGGTGGCATTGTATTGGCTGTTGTACAAATGAAAACGACAGCAGCGCCACTGATATATAGTTGAACTAAAAATTTAATTTGTGGATATAAAGGGGTCTTTTCACCTCCACACGAAAATTTCAATATAGGTTTCTAATGTCATTTAAATGCTTGTAAAATTGAAAACTGTGACAACGTGTAGCCAGTATCTGTTTTGGAGGTAGCAAAGTACCCTACGTACATATATATATATATATATATATATATATATATATATATATATATATATATATATATATATATATATATATACATATATATTGATATGATCGACATAGTCAGACCCATGAGATTCTTCAGGCCACCTCAGACCCACTAGAAATACTGATGATATTAACAAAAATTTATGTGTTATATATTTATTTTAACCTGACAAAACAACTAGAATCGAGAGGGGTAAAAGAAATTCGAATAAAAAATTTTCACGTCATTTAACCGACGTTTACAAGCCATTTCATTATTATTACGTACTCAAGCCAACATATACAATTTCCGCCATTCTACCAACTACTACAGACCCGCCAATGTTGCCATAGTTCTTGCACGATATTACGATTAGTTTGCAAGTGGAATAGTAAACTTCCACATTATGAACGCTAACGCTAAATCGACAGAAAAATTTAAAAAAATTGTTATATTTGTCAACTTGTCTTGTGACATTAAACAACAAGTTTGAGGTAATAAAAAATTGCTTGTGTGTTTCTGCAATTCGCAATTTTTAAAATGTGGCATGTTTTGAGCTCTACTTTTTATCCTTATTTTTATAAAGTAAGTTTTAAGTTTGAACTATAAATGTTTAGGTCAATTTAGAAGCAAAAAGAGCATTATTGGAGTATAATATTGAGCACATCTGAAATTTGGTTTATAATACATAACATTAAATAAGCCTAAAATTGATTTATAAAATTTATATTCTTAAAAGAGGCGTAGAAGCGCATATTAGGTATTTATTTATATAGTTAACTTTGTTATGTATTTTTCCGATAGACGCCTACTTTTTGCAATATACATATGTTATCAAAGAATACCTCATGCATAATAACAAAGCTAGTCATAAAACTATTTTATGTCTCCTCAATTTTCATTTTACTTTCGATAGTATTTGACGTGAAACTCTCAAATGCCAATTACTCGAAAACTAAAAATAGATATTTTGATTCCGTAAAAGGCATATATTTTCTGGTATCAATAAAGCTGTCACACCTATAGTATTATATCCGACACCAGATAAAATTTCATAATTTGCTATACCAAAAATGAATACTTACTTATATTTTTTTATTCCCTGTAATATGCTTTCACACCAAGAAATCTGCAAAAGTACTGACACTAAACATCCCTTTCTATTTAGGACCTTTTATTTGTTATTTTTTCTTGTTGGTAACCACTTTATAAATGTTTTCCAGGAAATATGCCATAAATTTTTTTCTTGGCAATCTACATTCCAAATATTATTTTCTTCCGTCGTTCTTTCATTATTTTTTAAATATGACTTCTCTCTTCATTTTTCATTAAAAATATACCAGATTTCTTCTTTGACAATTATGTAATATTTTACCGTCTTAGGGAATTGAAAACTTTATTGCCCTAAGGGCGAGGAGTTCTGTTTACAAAATTAAATGAAACGAAATCTAATTTTTAACTGTACATTTTAATGTTAACTTTTGCAATTCATTATGTACCATCGCTCATTTACTTTTCCTTGTCTACTTTACGTGAAAATACTTATAGTATTATCACATTTTTAGATTTGAAGGTTCTTATTTACTATGATTCATGGTTACATTATTTGAATAGTAAAAACCTCTTTACGTCTTTAATCCATAAATGATTATTAAAGTAGGTATAGGTAGATATATTTCCTGTGTCAACCATATGCATTTTCAAACCCTGACAACAGAATTAGCTTTTAATTGTCTGGCCATGACAAAAATTTCTTCATTCTAAAAGGTCTCTTTCAGACAAACCCAAAAATTCCGATATTTTCGTGCGACATTTCGGTAAATTAGATTTAAAAGCCTTCGAGGCGGGAAATCTCTAACCTTATTTATGAATCTGGACTTACCTACTTCTGCGGATATTTTACAACACGCAATAAATCTGAATATCTATCAAAATAACATTAACAAGTATAACGTCAAAACCCCTTTTTGTACCCGTTTTAAGATACACAAATAAAGTTATAAGATTTCCCTCCACGAATATTTTTAAATCTAACAATTGTTGTTTTGTGCGGGAAATGTTCTAGAATGACAGTGGGTCTGTGTACGTAGCGTCGCGTCGGCGCCGTTGGACTTATGTTAGTTCAGATGCGAAATACGACTTTTTGCCCGAAATTCGGGTAAAAATCTGCCCGAAAATGGAGGATTTCAGAGTTTCCCGCACAAAATAACGGTTCTTGTTTCTTGTACCAGTTAAACCAGTTGAGTTCAGTGTCTAATGATTGAAAAAAAAACTGCACCAAAAAAATATGAATGCCTCGCATTCATTAAAGATAATCCCGATTTTAATGAAAATGACTGGGTCCGGATTAAAACATTAGTATTCAATACGTACCGTAATAAGTAAATAATGTTTTTAATGATGCAAGACTCACAGGCCTGCAAAAAAGTACTTTTTTTAAATTGTCTTAATTTTAGTTTTTGTGTGTTTTTCAGAGCTACTAAATTTTTCGATGGGTATCTGGGAACCTCTTTCAGCTTGTATAGCCCGTAGTCCTGTTTAAGGACACAACCCTACATTTAGTCCCGGCCCTGGCGGTGGGGGAGCTTTCGTATAACGCCCATTATCAGTATTTTCAGTCTCTAAGAGCTATTTAAAATTTATAAAAAATTATTGATCAGCCAATGGAGAATTTCGGGCAGACATTTGAAGGAAAATCCAAAGGGCAGGTGTATCGGCTGGCCATTAAACTAAGTGCAAATAAAATGTGTCTGAGACCCGCTTAAAGTTGGTTTCGTTATCTTTACTTGGAACAAAAACATCAAGAAATCATGTTTGAAGGTTTTTTTTAGGGGGGCGAAATTAGTAATCGGCGTTTAACGCAAAAAGTCCCTTTTTAAATTTTCTTTTCAAACCGCTAAAAAATTGTTTTCCCTTCCTTCAAGTAAATTTACATTATAATATAGGCATTAAGTAGTTCGAAAGTATCGCTTGAATAAATTTTGGTAATACTTACGCTCTGCTAAGTAAGCTTAAATGTTAAGAAATACGGCAAATATACTTCTTAACAACTTTCATTATGTCATTCACAAATTGATATAATTACATTTTATCGTCTTTTTCAATGGCTTAAAATAATTTATTGGTTATTAATTTATTATCGGGTATGTCAAATAATCAGAAACATGAGATATTTTCCACTATTTATTGCCCATATTATACTGCAAATCTATTGAGACATTTTGATGTTGCAAAATCAATTCTTTCAGTGGTTTGGAAAAAAATTGAAGAAAAGTCATTTCTTGCGACAAATGCCCGGGGTCGTTTATAAATAATTTCGGTCCCATAAGAAATCCTTCAGACATGATTTCTTGATCATTTTGATTCAAATTAAGAAAACAAACCAAATTTTAAGCGGTTCTCAAACACACTTTGTTGCACTTAGTTTAATGGTACCCCATTGCATCCGACCACACGGATTTTCCTTCAATCGCAACTCTCCTTTGGCTGGCGAGTCATTCTTTATAAAATTTAAATGGTACACTAAGAAACATGAGTTATGTAAAATAGTCATCATACGAAACTCCCACCTCCGGGACTCGGGCCCAGCGTAGGATTGTTTCCTTAAACAGGACTTCACACCATGTAAATTTAGGGAGATTCTCAGACACTCATTGAAAAATTAAATAGCTCTTGGTTATACAGTTTTTCTTGACAATGTAAACCATTTTTTTCTATTTACCATTTTGTTTAATTCAAATATGATTTTTAGTTTTAAATAAAAACATTTCATACTAATTTATGTATTAACCTTGTTTTATTTCAACTTTTAGAAGCTATGAATATTTCTAAAGAAAAAATTTTAAATTTTAGTTACAAATTGAAAAGAATAATTTTGTTAGAACATGTTATACATAATATTATGTTATACATAACGTGCCACTCCTTAGATGAAACTCAGGTGTGCACCAAATATTTTTAAAATTATAATATATTAGCAATAAGGGGCAAACCCGCCGCTAAAACATCGCTAATGTAAATTCGGCGCGGATGCCAATTTACAGGTTTGTATTCGTCGCTAATATGACTGGAATTATATACTATATACAGCTCCAAAGTCAGCGCCCTCATGCGGTCGGGACCGGAACAAAATCGGTATAAAAATGACGAAATTTCCGCGAATTTATGCCCGGCCAATATTTCGTCCCCTGCATTCCCTAACCCCCCTCGTCACTTTAACATAGCAAAACGATTTCAAGCCCGAAGCCGGGTCTGTCTTGGTCGGATTTGGTCTGTCTTCGTAAGGAGTATGTGACGATTCGGGCATGTATAAACACAAAAATAAATGTATATATATATATATATATATATATATATATATTGATATAATCGACATAGTCAGACCCATGAGATTCTTCAGGCCACCTCAGACCCACTAGAAATACTGATGATATTAACAAAAATTTATGTGTTATATATTTATTTTAACCTGACAAAACAACTAGAATCGAGAGGGGTAAAAGAAATTCGAATAAAAAATTTTCACGTCATTTAACCGACGTTTACAAGCCATTTCATTATTATTACGTACTCAAGCCAACATATACAATTTCCGCCATTCTACCAACTACTACAGACCCGCCAATGTTGCCATAGTTCTTGCACGATATTACGATTAGTTTGCAAGTGGAATAGTAAACTTCCACATTATGAACGCTAACGCTAAATCGACAGAAAAATTTAAAAAAATTGTTATATTTGTCAACTTGTCTTGTGACATTAAACAACAAGTTTGAGGTAATAAAAAATTGCTTGTGTGTTTCTGCAATTCGCAATTTTTAAAATGTGGCATGTTTTGAGCTCTACATTTTTATCCTTATTTTTATAAAGTAAGTTTTAAGTTTGAACTATAAATGTTTAGGTCAATTTAGAAGCAAAAAGAGCATTATTGGAGTATAATATTGAGCACATCTGAAATTTGGTTTATAATACATAACATTAAATAAGCCTAAAATTGATTTATAAAATTTATATTCTTAAAAGAGGCGTAGAAGCGCATATTAGGTATTTATTTATATAGTTAACTTTGTTATGTATTTTTCCGATAGACGCCTACTTTTTGCAATATACATATGTTATCAAAGAATACCTCATGCATAATAACAAAGCTAGTCATAAAACTATTTTATGTCTCCTCAATTTTCATTTTACTTTCGATAGTATTTGACGTGAAACTCTCAAATGCCAATTACTCGAAAACTAAAAATAGATATTTTGATTCTCTAAAAGGCATATATTTTCTGGTATCAATAAAGCTGTCACACATATAGTATTATATCCGACACCAGATAAAATTTCATAATTTGCTATACCAAAAATGAATACTTACTTATATTTTTTTATTCCCTGTAATATGCTTTCACACCAAGAAATCTGCAAAAGTACTGACACTAAACATCCCTTTCTATTTAGGACCTTTTATTTGTTATTTTTTCTTGTTGGTAACCACTTTATAAATGTTTTCCAGGAAATATGCCATAAATTTTTTTCTTGGCAATCTACATTCCAAATATTATTTTCTTCCGTCGTTCTTTCATTATTTTTTAAATATGACTTCTCTCTTCATTTTTCATTAAAAATATACCAGATTTCTTCTTTGACAATTATGTAATATTTTACCGTCTTAGGGAATTGAAAACTTTATTGCCCTAAGGGCGAGGAGTTCTGTTTACAAAATTAAATGAAACGAAATCTAATTTTTAACTGTACATTTTAATGTTAACTTTTGCAATTCATTATGTACCATCGCTCATGTACTTTTCCTTGTCTACTTTACGTGAAAATACTTATAGTATTAAAGATAATCCCGATTTTAATGAAAATGACTGGGTCCGGATTAAAACATTAGTATTCAATACGTACCGTAATAAGTAAATAATGTTTTTAATGATGCAAGACTCACAGGCCTGCAAAAAAGTACTTTTTTTAAATTGTCTTAATTTTAGTTTTTGTGTGTTTTTCAGAGCTACTAAATTTTTCGATGGGTATCTGGGAACCTCTTTCAGCTTGTATAGCCCGTAGTCCTGTTTAAGGACACAACCCTACATTTAGTCCCGGCCCTGGCGGTGGGGGAGCTTTCGTATAACGCCCATTATCAGTATTTTCAGTCTCTAAGAGCTATTTAAAATTTATAAAAAATTATTGATCAGCCAATGGAGAATTTCGGGCAGACATTTGAAGGAAAATCCAAAGGGCAGGTGTATCGGCTGGCCATTAAACTAAGTGCAAATAAAATGTGTCTGAGACCCGTTTAAAGTTGGTTTCGTTATCTTTACTTGGAACAAAAACATCAAGAAATCATGTTTGAAGGTTTTTTTTAGGGGGGCGAAATTAGTAATCGGCGTTTAACGCAAAAAGTCCCTTTTTAAATTTTCTTTTCAAACCGCTAAAAAATTGTTTTCCCTTCCTTCAAGTAAATTTACATTATAATATAGGCATTAAGTAGTTCGAAAGTATCGCTTGAATAAATTTTGGTAATACTTACGCTCTGCTAAGTAAGTTTAAATGTTAAGAAATACGGCAAATATACTTCTTAACAACTTTCATTATGTCATTCACAAATTGATATAATTACATTTTATCGTCTTTTTCAATGGCTTAAAATAATTTATTGGTTATTAATTTATTATCGGGTATGTCAAATAATCAGAAACATGAGATATTTTCCACTATTTATTGCCCATATTATACTGCAAATCTATTGAGACATTTTGATGTTGCAAAATCAATTCTTTCAGTGGTTTGGAAAAAAATTGAAGAAAAGTTATTTCTTGCGACAAATGCCCGGGGTCGTTTATAAATAATTTCGGTCCCATAAGAAATCCTTCAGACATGATTTCTTGATCATTTTGATTCAAATTAAGAAAACTAACCAAATTTTAAGCGGTTCTCAAACACACTTTGTTGCACTTAGTTTAATGGTACCCCATTGCATCCGACCACACGGATTTTCCTTCAATCGCAACTCTCCTTTGGCTGGCGAGTCATTCTTTATAAAATTTAAATGGTACACTAAGAAACATGAGTTATGTAAAATAGTCATCATACGAAACTCCCACCTCCGGGACTCGGGCCCAGCGTAGGATTGTTTCCTTAAACAGGACTTCACACCATGTAAATTTAGGGAGATTCTCAGACACTCATTGAAAAATTAAATAGCTCTTGGTTATACAGTTTTTCTTGACAATGTAAACCATTTTTTTCTATTTACCATTTTGTTTAATTCAAATATGATTTTTAGTTTTAAATAAAAACATTTCATACTAATTTATGTATTAATCTTGTTTTATTTCAACTTTTAGAAGCTATGAATATTTCTAAAGAAAAAATTTTAAATTTTAGTTACAAATTGAAAAGAATAATTTTGTTAGAACATGTTATACATAATATTATGTTATACATAACGTGCCACTAAGGGCAAACCCGCCGCTAAAACATCGCTAATGTAAATTCGGCGCGGATGCCAATTTTCAGGTTTGTATTCGTCGCTAATATGACTGGAATTATATACTATATACAGCTCCAAAGTCAGCGCCCTCATGCGGTCGGGACCGGAACAAAATCGGTATAAAAATGACGAAATTTCCGCGAATTTATGCCCGGCCAATATTTCGTCCCCTGCATTCCCTAACCCCCCTCGTCACTTTAACATAGCAAAACGATTTCAAGCCCGAAGCCGGGTCTGTCTTGGTCGGATTTGGTCTGTCTTCGTAAGGAGTATCATAGATGACATCATAGATGTCTCCGTGGTGCATAGCGACTTGCCATTTTGCAAGTACCGAGAGTGGCGACCTTCAGCCCTTGGTGGACTTAACCTATATACTGTTATTATACATGATTTGCAGGAATCTATGATGTCTGGTGTATAGTAGCATTAGACCACATGAGAGGATTCAATTATCTCTCACCACTATACCATTTACATTAGTCTGTATAAGACTAGCAGGTTAGCCACTGTCATTTGTCTGCTCCATGACCTATGGCATACTGAGGAGAACTAATAAGTTCGAAACCGGTCTATGTCTGGTCAGGGAGTTGACAAATGACATTGGCTACCAATTTTTCACGATTTGTAAGGTGTAATTCAATTCAAGTCGGGGTATTTGCCCGCTGAGTAGTTGTTTCCTGCAAGTACAAAATACCACAAATGTCGTATTAAAAATCAAAATTTTACATTTTCTTTTACCTTACAAGATCTTCAGGAGGTCATTCCTACTTACATGTTCAATATAAAACTTTAAAAATGAATAACGTTGCAAATGGGTAAAACAAAACTAAATGCACCTTAAAAATTTATGTAAAATAGAATAATTATAATAAAATGTGACTAAGTACTTTATAAATCACATCCCACAGGGGTAGTGAAAGCCCAAAATGGGAAAAACTAGATATAAACTCCATTGAAGTACTCATGTGCTGCTTCTGGATATGGAAATTAAGCTCAATTAGTGAAATAAAGATCCAAGCCCTTTCTTGAACTTTACAAAAAAGTGAGTTAGTAATTTAAGAAAACTATTTGAGAACTTTAAAGGTACAAACCTTGACCAAATGTAGTGTGTAGCAGCTCTTAAACTACGTGGACATTTAGTAGTTTTTCTGGACATTTTATGCGCAGGTGACTTGAGAAGCGTAGCTTCACCAGTAAAATTCACACAAAATATTTGCTGAACTTTAAATGTAATAGACATTCAATCCACAGGTCTCAGTGAGTGTTTTGCGGTATATTTCATAGGTAGAGACTGTGTATTAAAAAAGTTGTGGACATAGTTTGGGGTATGACACTCCCTAGAACAACATTATTAATTAATTTTAAGAAATCAGGCTTTGTAGCTACTAGAGGTATAGAATAGGTTGTAATAGTATGTAAGCAAGGTGTTTCAAGCAATATAAGTGGTATAAATAGCTAATTTTAAGTAGAATATAAGAAAATAGTCAAAAATTTTAATTGTTTAAAAAAAACTTTTAGAGTATTAAATTGCATATCAAATCGTTCAGGACACAAAAATAAAGAGCCTTCAGCTAAAATAAATCCAATTTATTAAAAAATAAGCTAAATAAACGCAAAAAAAGAATATGACAGTTAAAAATTTGTCAATTATAGGAGGGCAAGATCCTTCAAATTTACCGTTTCTATGGAAACAATGCCAAAGGAGAGTAATTTTCAATTTTATAGAAGACAGACACGTTTTCGTTTTGCTCTGCAATTTAAATTAAATTTTTCAAGATTGAGAAAATTTTTAGAAACGTCAAAGCTGACAAGTTGCGAATTTGATGAAAATATTTAAGATTTCAATGTTTATCATAATTATAAAGCATTTCAATTAAATTTGTTTAATAAACTTACCTGAAAGTAATAAAATAAATTCAATTATATAATTTCACAAAAACATCACAATAGAAAATAAGTAGTGCACCGATTGTACCGACAACTGACAGGAATAGCGGAACCAAGGAGCTGTCTGTGAAAGGGAAGAAGAAGCGCCGTAGTTTGTTCGTAAATTGGTTCGGTGGTCGAGGAAAACTTCGCTGGAATCACGAGGTATAGTGTGCACACTTTTAAAAAATATAAAGAAAGCTCGTACTACAATAGTACACATTGATTTATTTATATTGTTAGTTTTAAGTTGTTTATTTATTCACTGCATGTACCATTTACAATTTCATCTGTTTGTTCTTTTATTCTTTGCCTTTTCCATATTAATATCGTAAATGCCACTTATTTGCTTATATAAAAAATTGTTCTACCTATTTGTGCGTTTGATTGCTACCCAAACCTGTAAGTATTCAAAGAACTCGCCCCTGAAGAGAGTCTCCGTCCCACAAGCAGTGAGGACAACCATTGAATTATTGTGTATACTATTGCTCCTCAAATACAATTCATTCTTGGCGATAATTCCCTTAAGGAATTCGCATGCAATTTAATTTTAGTAAGTATACATCATTATAATATATATATATATATATATATATATATATATATATATATATATATATATATATATATATATATATATATATATTGTTATTATACATGATTTGCAGGAAACAACTACTCAGCGGGCAAATACCCCGACCTGCATTGAATTATACCTTACAAATCATGAAAAATTGGTAGCCAATGTCATTTGTCAATTCCCCGACCAGACATAGACCGGTTTCGAACTTATTAGTTCTCATCAGTATGCCATAGGTCGTGGAACAGACAAATGACAGTGGCCAACCTGCTAGTCTTATACAGACTAATGTAAATGGTATAGTGGTGAGAGGTAAGTTAATCCTCTCTTGTGGTCTAATGCTACTATACACCAGACATCATAGATGTCTCCATGGTATATAGCGACTTGCCATTTTGCAAGTACCGAGAGCGGTGACCTTCAGCCCTTGGTGGACTTAACCTATATATTGTTATTATACATGATTTACAGGAAACAACTACTCAGCGGGCAAATACCCCGACCTGCATTGCATTATACCTTACAAATCATGAAAAATTGGTAGCCAATGTCATTTGTCAATTCCCCGACCAGACATAGACCGGTTTCGAACTTATTAGTTCTCATCAGTATGCCATAGGTCGTGGAACAGACAAATGACAGTGGTCAACCTGCTAGTCTTATACAGACTAATGTAAATGGTATAGTGGTGAGAGGTAAGTTAATCCTCTCATGTGGTCTAATGCTACTATACACCAGACATCATAGATGTCTCCATGGTATATAGCGACTTGCCATTTTGCAAGTACCGAGAGCGGTGACCTTCAGCCCTTGGTGGACTTAACCTATATACTGTTATTATACATGATTTGCAGGAAACAACTACTCCGCGGGCAAATACCCCGACCTGCATTGAATTATACCTTACAAATCATGAAAAATTGGTAGCCAATGTCATTTGTCAATTCCCCGACCAGACATAGACCGGTTTCGAACTTATTAGTTCTCATCAGTATGCCATAGGTCGTGGAACAGACAAATGACAGTGGCCAACCTGCTAGTCTTATACAAACTAATGTAAATGGTATAGTGGTGAGAGGTAAGTTAATCCTCTCATGTGGTCTAATGCTACTATACACCAGACATCATAGATGTCTCCATATATATACATATATATATCCTATAAATTTCTATTTAAATATAATAAATAAATTTTCATTTATCAACTTCGATGGCATACCAATAAGAAAATACATTGTTCATTATAAAAGTTTTTTAACTACTTTCATTGCTCTACAAAACGATAATAAAATCATTTAAATCAATTTCAAAAAACGACTTTTGATCATTTTTGGATGCCTTCTGCTGGAAAATAGTGCATCTATCTTTTTTTTCTTTGAATTAATGGTTAGAGTGATGCTTAGCTATTATTAATTAAGAATTGATATTAATTGTAGGTTGGAAGAGTCGTGATAGTGTTCCTAAATTGGTGAAAGAATATTTGGATAAAAAGTTGAAATTAGATGAGTTTATATCACATAATCTAACATTTGAGGAAATCAATGAAGCATTTCATCTCATGCATAAAGGCGAAAGGTAATAATAATCCTTTAGTATTAAATTATATCAAATATTTTTTTTTGTTTTAGCATTCGCACGGTTTTGTCTGTTTCTGAGTAACATTTTATATAATTATTCAAATATATTTTTTATGTACATCCCATATTATTCCAATAAAGAATGACACATATTTAATTGTTTTATTTAATGAAAATAAAAAATTGCATTTATTTAATTTTCAGTCCTAACTGAGTTTAACTGGTTTCTTATAATGAAAAGGTTCATATAATGCAGTAAACAACTAAGATAACATTTTTTGTGCTAACACCCTACAAATACAGTTATTACTTATAGTAACTAAAAGACAAACAAATTCCTTATCATTGGCAAGAGATCTTAATGATCTTTCAGTAAGAAGATTCACTAACGAAAGTCCTTCTTCCTCTTTGAGCTCCTCTGGTACGTGCCGAAGTAACCTGCATATATTCCTTGTAACATTTACTTCGTCACCTATTGCGGATTGTTCTTGAAATTTCCTCTAAAATTTAGATATAATTAATATTTTCTCAGCAGCTCTCCTGAAAATGATAATCTATGACTTTTAGTTCTGAAACTGTCAGTTTACCATACTGAGTCTGGTAAAGTACGTTTTACCAAAACAGACTTCCGTAAAGTAGAAATAATTAGTCAGCTGTTCGGCGTGTTATTTAGTAACAGTTGAATCCCAACAAAACATGAATAATTTTTTGACGTCAATGGGTTGATTTTAAAAATTTTTGAATTTTAACGAATACAGTGATTAAATTTAGCTGTGGAACGACATGTCTAAAATGTTTTACAGGTCATCCTTCGCCTATCTAGCCAGTAAAGTATCACTTTCCGGACTTGTAATGTAAAGAACTATTCACTAATTAACATGACATAAATTGTATGTTTATAACATTAAGCCCAGTATAGGAGTAGGCCATATTTATGACTCAATTTTGAGATACGGTCACTTTACAGTTATCCTGTGTGTTGCTAGGAGTTTATTGCATATTGCCAAGTGTAAGCTGCATAGGAGAAGTAATTCTTCCCAGCAGAAGCAACACACAAATCCAGTTTTTGAAACTCAAGACTGTTGTTTTTCTAGAAATTGTCTATAATACTATATGAATCCATGAATGTTAAGAAACCATCATTCGAATGTGTTTCTAATTTTGAAATCCCACCAGTCCTACCATAAGATCATAGCACACTAGTTACGAAGAGCAGTAGTGGAACTATGAAGTATAGAAATCTTATAGTGATGTTACGTCGTGCAATAAAGTGACATCACTTATGAAAAATAAATTAGTTAAGAAGTAAGAAAACCAATTTCTGTACTTCGATAGCTGATAATTGATAATAGTAGTTTTAGACTGCCCGAACAACCAGATTTTTATATTTTTCAATTATATCTGAGGGGGTGAGCGTGGGTGCGTCTTTACTATGTACATACTTCGATATGCGATGCAAAGCAACATAAGGAGTGGTTGTTAGTTGGATGGGTGACCGTTCCAACGAAGACCGCGTCCTCGCCTCACACATCTTCCAGCGGCTTGTATATCAGTGTATGCGCGGAAGCTATACAACCTTAGGCAAGGGTTGTATTAGGGGATATACCATCCTTCGGAGGGGATGTAAAGCCGTCTGTCCCTTGTCTATTAAATGTTAGGCAAGTAAAAGATTCCTACTCTTCTTAAGGGAAGAGGTTCGGCAAAATTCCTGGTTGGGGGTAGCTTGTCTACAGGCATCCGTGTTAAGCCTCAGTAGCGGAAATAGGCTGACGTTAAATAAATGTATAAAAAAAATTTATATCTGAGTAAGTGATTTGTTTCCCCATATGTTGCCTGAAGTCGCAGAGAACACAAGAATACTGGCTCGGATATAGATCCTTAATTTTGTGACTTATCGAGTTAATAAATATTGAAATAAAAAATTACTGTTATTTTTGTGAGGATAAATTTTGTCAAAACTGATTCTCTTATTTTATATTGCTTGTACTATAACCGTTTGATAATGCAGTGATTATTACTGTAGTTTACATCAGTTTTGCATTATCGGTAAAGGTAAAGATTTTTTTATAGATTGAAACTACTTGTAGTTGGCACAGGCGAATTTCCTCAATCAACATAGCTGTTGAAAAGAATTATTACACTATCACAATCACAAGTTGGAATTAATATATTTATTTGGAACTTTCATGACCAATGGTCAGATTAAGGACATGTAAATGATAAATACCGACTTTGCCATATTTACTTGTTCGCGGAAATAGGCGGCCAAGTAGACTATATTGATTCCTATGTACTTATTTACATGGTTATATAGTTAATTTGGTTAAGTACTAAAGAAAAAATAAATACTTCAAAGATATGTTCCAAAATAAGCTTTACTCACCTGGATAACTATTCCAAAATTTTGAATGCAATATTTTAATGCAAAAAATATTTGGTAATTTGTACTAGAGTTTTGTGTTTCCACTAACTGACTTAGCAGTATCAGAACATCTGTTAATAATTCCATACTTTTTTGAGTGCCACATATACTGAAAATTTCTCCTGATATGTCTAGCCATTCAGGTGTTACAGAACGTGGTAAAATCTAAAAATGGAATTTTAATCAATTCAATATTTATTCATTAAGTTTTTAGTTCAACAGGGTATTTAAGTTTTGACCAAAGGAAAAGTATAATATGCTAGACTGAAAAACTTGGCATTGCCCATGATGAAGAAAATTTTGAACCCACCGATTTAATTTAAATTACTGACGGATTGCCCGTGAAAGAAATATTTTTCAACCCCTAATTCCTCCCACTGGTTTAAATTATAGGAGTTTTCGATTTGTTCCCCTTTATTTTGAAAACACTATCGATGTGTGGTTCAAATTTGGCCTTGTCATGAAACGAATATTTTCTAACAACTCCTGTATATCACCCTCGTTTAGAATGTTAAGAAACCTGGATCTTTTGTTTGTCTATTTTTTTGCATAATTTTTATGGGTATTTCAAAGTAAAGTTTGTAACAAATCGTTTTTTAAGTTTTTATTTTTTTCCATAATATATTCAGCAACTTTTTATATTAATTTGTTTATTTCACTCTATTTCTTGTGTTAATATTTGTATTTATTTAAGGGCTAATAAATTTCTGTTCAATTGGCTCATATACAGGTTGTCCTGCTTAAATGTGAGCAGAGTAGTAAATCGGCCTTTCTTATTTGTTGACTGATTTGAATATTCTTTTAAACGAACAGCGGCAAAAATTTTATCTGTACTTCATATTGACTTTGTTATACAATGAAAAACATGGGACCTACTGTGATGCGTAATAAGTTTTCTTAAAAAAAAATTGACTACATATTTTTTAGTATCATTTAAAACATCTTGATACCGAGCGGGAGAATCTGGATTGTCGATCTGCTTAAATGCGGAACAAACATGCAACGTCTTTATTTGTCGACAGATTTCAATATAGTTTTTTTATTAATGTAAAATAGAACAAAATCTATCTCTTGGTGACATTATTTTTGTTTATATTGCAATGCACCATTTAACATAATCAGTATTTCATAAATTTTTAAAAATTAAACTCATGTTTTCTAACAATATTTAAAGCTAAATATTTTCATATATTAAGAATAAGAATAAAAAATACATAATGACTAGGTGCACTCCAGAGTGCACGCTATTTTCATTGTTTGGTGCACTCCAAATCACGAACGCCTTGGATGTGACGTCATTCATGGGGTACGCGGTAGTGCGTATTGATATAGTAAGAAGTATGTAGGTTCCTTATCAGCAGTCCGTGGTGTAGTGGTTAGGTTGCCCGATTTTCACACGTGAGGTCGAGGGTTCGAATCAATTTTTTTTCAAACAGTTTTTTTGCCGTCAACTCTCTCCCTTCCTAATTATTTCATCTGGATCTGGCCGGGCAAAAACTAAACATTAATAAGAAAGCTATCAAGTGGCGAAAATGATTTTTCCCCCACCTTTCCCCTCGTGCAGAAAAAACTGTTGAAAAAATGTGCAATTTTTATTTTACGCGCCAAGCGTTTGTTTCCGAAAAAAATCGCTATCTAGAGTGCGAGTGCTATCTTGAAGCAAATAAAAAAATGTACGTCGGTCTGATAGGTCAATTACACGGGGAGTTATTACCATGTTAAATAGTTTCGTTTTCCCCCTCCCCTCCTAATTATCCCACCGCCCCCAGCCTCCAGCCCAACAAAATATCTGCCAATACCCCTCTATTAAAAAAAAATTGAGTCCTCCAGTCACTCCTTTATGATAAAAAATGAATTCAATTTTTTTAATTTTTGCACCTTGGATTCGCGATATCTCGCGAATCAATGGTCTGACGTCGATGAAGTTGGGAACAAAATTTGCTTATTTTCATGAGCTCTTCATTTTTGGTCTGAAGATTTTTTTCCAAAGCCAGATCTGCTCCACTATCAGTTAACTGTACGGCTTTTTCGTCATCTCTATACAATATTATATTTCTATAGGAAAGACTCACCAAACAGAGCAAAACCATATTATCTGGGTAGTACATATTTTTGCTGGGTTGCCTTTAGCAATATTTTTGAAATTTCTATCCATTTATTATTATTATTAGGATTATTTTAATTAAAAAACTTACTCGCATTAGTTGACTAACACATCCAACATAATTATCTATATTAAATTCCACACATATATTCTTAAAAAGTGATATTTCCATGTCAGAGGAGAGATACTTTTTATAGTAGACAGTGAAGTCATCATCGGTCTCCAGAGATGTGGCTAAAAATTATTTAATAAGGCTGTAGGGAAAGATAAATTACTACACTTTCTTATTTAAGCATAAGAAACTAAAACTGTGTTGTCTTTGTTGTAAACAACAGCTGAAGTTGTATTATTAACGCAGTATAGGAAACTTAATTGAAGAATTGTAATAGTTCCGACAGAGCCAAAAAAATACAATCAAGGGCACTTATAAGTTTTCAATTAGACCATTGCTTCTATGATTTAATTTTTCATAAGAAACTAAGTAGGTATTTAATTGATACGAAATTGAGTTCTATTGTCAGAAAAGATATTATTATAAATAGTTTTTTGATGGGAATTATTACTCATATGGGATCAATCTACCTTCGTTATTATAAATATAATATCCAATAAATAACTATTTTGGTATACGAATTGTAACTCACAAACCAGCACTCACAGTCCAGGATGAGTGAGTAATTTGTGAGTTTCCTGTACGTTTGTTTATTGTTATTAAAATGCAGTTATTTTATATTTCCTTAGATGAATAAACGTTATTATTATTATTACATCAGATTTAAAATTTTAATTGAATTAATTACTGAAGATTTAAAACTCATGTTCAACATTTTTTCTGCTACGCCCGCAGATGGTAAATAGAAAAAAAAAATGGTTTACTAAGATTATTCTTATTTCATAATTAATGAGAGGTCTTGATGGGCACCTCTCAGGGACTCGTAGCAAATATTTATTATAGTGTGCAGTTCGTGATAAAAGTAGGAACCACACACTTGCTAGCTCGTCGGGGAGAATTGGAAAGGGGGAAAGAAATAATGAATCACCGGTTAACAGTTTATTACAAAGTCTGGCAACAATAATTATTATAACCCAAAATGAGCCCGGATAAGAATTAAAATATATTTAAAAAAGGCAAAATTAATATAAAATAGGGCTATACTCATATATACCTATATAACTAACACATATTACGTATGACTAAATAGACCTATCAAAAGCTTTTGACAGCGTTGAACATGACATTTTAGTTAGAAAACTGGAAAATTATGGAATTAGGGGAATTCCTAAGAAATTAATTGCATCTTATTTAGGAAACAGGAGTCAATACGTAATAGAAAAGGATGAGAATAACACAGTGGTAAAATCTGATCCAATGATGATTCAAAGGGGTGTCCCCCAAGGATCGATATTAGGTCCTCTGTTATATATTTTATACACCAATGATTTGTCAGTAGTAACAGAAAACATAGTTCAGTATGCAGACGATACATCTCTAATTATTAGCGATTCAAATGAAAAAAATTTGGAAAACAAAATGTTTAACTGTATAGAAACCTTAGAGCAATATTTTACACCACATAATCTCAAGTTAAATGCAGACAAAACACAAATAATTAAATTTAGCAATAAAAAATCGAACGGTGATAATGTATATACAAATGGAGTAATATCTCTACAATCGGTAAATAATACAAAGGAAATTAAAGCTCTCTCAGGTAGAAAACTTAAACAAGAACTAAAATTTATTCTAGTAAATAAAGCCTACTATAATATCGAGGAGTATTTTAGTGATAACATACAACTTTGAGTGATATATATAGATTTAAAACTTTTATTGTTTTTCTTACTTTTGTTTTAATATAATAAAACTTCGTGGTATTTAGTTAGATAGTATGTACAAATTATTTTAATTATTTTATATATAAATTTATACATTTATTTTAATCTTGTATTAGTGTTAAGTGTAGTGGTAACGTTAGTGTTAAGTTTTATATATGACAAGTTCTATGCCCATTGGGTATCATGTAAAATTCTGTTTTACTATTTTGAACAAATAAAGAGGAATCTAATCTAATCTAATCTATATATATATATATGAAAAATACTAGGTTCTCGGGTTGAACCGCGTCTGAGATTGTTAATGTCTCGACGTTTCGGCTCCCGTTTTGGAGCCATTTTCAAGAGAAAAAGTGAGTCAAGTAAAAATTGTCAAAGAAAATAATGCTAGGAGTTCGTGGAACTGGTTCGATTCCGGGGTCTCAATCTGCCTACTCCCCAGATCTCACCGCGATCCGTCTCTAAGGCCTCAACCTGCCTACTCCTTAGAGCGAACTCGCTGGCAGTATCGGACGAAGTGTTATTTATACGAAAGCTGTCTGTGGGTGGGAGAGTGGTGGGGGGTTGAGGGTCTGTTGATGGAGGCATCAGAGCAGAACGGCTGCTATCAGGATTATGAGGTGTGGATGAATATTGTGGGGCTAGCCTGGAGATCAATGATTTCCAAGCGACTGGAAGACGATGACCGTCATCTCTTTTGTTTAGACAATTGGGACGTTTTTCAATCTCAATTGCTTCGCGGATGATTCGCGGTTTCTGGAAAAATGATGGTGCTATGGTTTTGGTGTTATCGAAGTCTATATTATGGCCTGTTAGAAGGCGGTGTTAGTTTGTCCAATGTAGGTTTGGGGACAGTTTGAGCAAGGTATTTCGTATACACCGTGGGAATCATTAGGTATTTGGTCTTTTGGGGTTCTGATTAAATTGGAAATTGTTTGGTGTGTTGTGAATATGGTTTTTATGTTATTGGATTTCAGGATTTTTGAAATTTTGTCTGTGACACCTTTGATGTAAGGTAGGAAAGCTTTTTGCTGAGGAGAAGTTTCTGTCTGATCACTTTGGGAAGGATTTTGTGCTTTGTGTATGGATCGCGTTATATGTCCTTTGTCGTAACCGTTTTGTAGAAGTGCTTCTTGTAATGTTTGTAGTTCGGATTGTCTGTTAGTCTGAGGGATCTGGTTACAAGAGTGTTGACAACGGAATTTATTTGTGATGGATGGTGGTGTGATTTTGAGTTAAGGTAACGGTTGGTGTGGGTTGGTTTTCTATACACAGAGTAGGAGAGTTGATTGTTGTTTTGTTTTGTAATGAGGACGTCTAGGAAAGGGAGAGAACAATTGTTTTCGATTTCAATTGTGAACTGGATCTGAGGGTGTATATGATTAATGTGAGACAGAAAGTTGTTTAGAGAATCTCTACCATGTGGCCAGATAACGAAGATGTCATCTACGTATCTTAGCCAGCAAGTAGGCTTCAGTTCGGATGAATTCAGGGCTTGGGTTTCGAAGTTGTCCATGTAGATGTTGGCTATGACAGGGGACAGAGGTGATCCCATTGGAGCTCCTCTCACTTGTTTGTAATAGTTGCCTTGAAAGAGAAAATAGGTGTTGGACAGACAATGTTCTAGAAGGGTCAGGGTGCTGGGAGAAATATTGTGTTTAGTTTTGAGAACGTTTAGGGCTTCAGTGAGTGGGATATTGGTGAATAGTGACACAATATCGAAACTGACTAGAATGTCGTTCTGGGAAATAGAGTAATTTTGAAGAAGATCAATGAAATTGGTGGAATCTAGCCCATACTCTACAACCCATTGCTGAACAAGCCCCTTCTTATGTCAAAAATTCCACCAATTTCATTGATCTTCTTCAAAATTACTCTATTTCCCAGAACGACATTCTAGTCAGTTTCGATATTGTGTCACTATTCACCAATATCCCACTCACTGAAGCCCTAAACGTTCTTAAAACTAAACACAATATTTATCCCAGCACCCTGACCCTTCTAGAACATTGTCTGTCCAACACCTATTTTCTCTTTCAAGGCAACTATTACAAACAAGTGAGAGGAGCTCCAATGGGATCACCTCTGTCCCCTGTCATAGCCAACATCTACATAGACAACTTCGAAACCCAAGCCCTGAATTCATCCGAACTGAAGCCTACTTGCTGGCTAAGATACGTAGATGACATCTTCGTTATCTGGCCACATGGTAGAGATTCTCTAAACAACTTTCTGTCTCACATTAATCATATACACCCTCAGATCCAGTTCACAATTGAAATCGAAAACAATTGTTCTCTCCCTTTCCTAGACGTCCTCATTACAAAACAAAACAACAATCAACTCTCCTACTCTGTGTATAGAAAACCAACCCACACCAACCGTTACCTTAACTCAAAATCACACCACCATCCATCACAAATAAATTCCGTTGTCAACACTCTTGTAACCAGATCCCTCAGACTAACAGACAATCCGAACTACAAACATTACAAGAAGCACTTCTACAAAACGGTTACGACAAAGGACATATAACGCGATCCATACACAAAGCACAAAATCCTTCCCAAAGTGATCAGACAGAAACTCCTCCTCAGCAAAAAGCTTTCCTACCTTACATCAAAGGTGTCACAGACAAAATTTCAAAAATCCTGAAATCCAATAACATAAAAACCATATTCACAACACATCAAACAATTTCCAATTTAATCAGAACCCCAAAAGACCAAATACCTAATGATTCCCACGGTGTATACGAAATACCTTGCTCAAACTGTCCCCAAACCTACATGGGACAAACCAACAGACGGATTAACAATAGAATATATGAACATCGTCTTGCAGTTAGAAAATCCGATCCCACATCATCACTTGCCCAACACCGCCTTCTAACAGGCCATAATATAGACTTCGATAACACCAAAACCATAGCACCATCATTTTTCCAGAAACCGCGAATCATCCGCGAAGCAATTGAGATTGAAAAACGTCCCAATTGTCTAAACAAAAGAGATGACGGTCATCGTCTTCCAGTCGCTTGGAAATCATTGATCTCCAGGCTAGCCCCACAATATTCATCCACACCTCATAATCCTGATAGCAGCCGTTCTGCTCTGATGCCTCCATCAACAGACCCTCAACCCCCCACCACTCTCCCACCCACAGACAGCTTTCGTATAAATAACACTTCGTCCGATACTGCCAGCGAGTTCGCTCTAAGGAGTAGGCAGGTTGAGACCTTAGAGACGGATCGCGGTGAGATCTGGGGAGTAGGCAGATTGAGCCCCCGGAATCGAACCAGTTCCACGAACTCCTAGCATTATTTTCTTTGACAATTTTTACTTGACTCACTTTTTCTCTTGAAAATGGCTCCAAAACGGGAGCCGAAACGTCGAGACATTAACAATCTCAGACGCGGTTCAACCCGAGAACCTAGTATTTTTCATACCAACGACCGCGGAAGCTTCTCGGAACAATATATATATATTAATGAACCAATCCGGATTTGTTACACAGTATGGCGTATCATGTGCAATTGTTGATGGATAGAGGTAATTACGTGATCAAGCAATGAGCACCCCGCAAGTATATATATATATATATAAAAAATTTTAATTTCCACCAGGGATACAGTCACGGGCTCAAAAAAGAAAACTCTTTTTTAAATTCAAGCTTTCGAAACTTTATTGTTTCTTCCTCAGGAATTCTACAAAAATTTTAACTTATTATAATCAAAATTATTTAATACAAGTGAAGGGTACTTACTAAATTGAGGTTAAAAAATGAAATTGACAAGTCATCAAGACAGAACCAACACAACTATTACAAAAATAAATCACACTTGTGGACTACATTTATATTTAATTTAAGTTAAAACCAAAAATCTTTAATCTAAAATAGTTTCAGCCACCTCGAAAACTGAACAAGAAGCAGTCAACTACGTTATTTCTTATTCCTCCGAAAAACATCGGAATGTGAGATTAAAAAACTGTCAAAAACAAATCTGAACAAACAAATTTATTTTTGTAATAGTTGTGTTGGTTCTGTCTTGATGACTTGTCAATTTCATTTTTTAACCTCAATTTAGTAAGTACCCTTCACTTGTATTAAATAATTTTGATTATAATAAGTTAAAATTTTTGTAGAATTCCTGAGGAAGAAACAATAAAGTTTCGAAAGCTTGAATTTAAAAAAGAGTTTTCTTTTTTGAGCCCGTGACTGTATCCCTGGTGGAAATTAAAAATTTTTGTTTTTAACTTAGACAGTCGTCTAATATTCGTCTCTGTATATATATATATATAGGAATTACATAAGTGTGGGAAAAATATAAACATATGTACCTTTTGCCCTTCTTTTCTATGCCAGTCTATTTAGATGTAATGATAAATGAATTACTCAAGTATAACAATTATATAGATTAGGAATATCACTTACATAACGTCACGGTAGTGCAAATATACGAACCACTGCTGCAATGGTGTGAATATCCAGATGATAGGCGTCGGGACGCTGTGCCTCTCTCTTAGCTATGCCTGGAATCGAGCTGGTGGTTATATGATGACAGCACAAACACCTAGAGCCCCTTGAACGGCACGAACCTCGTCCAAAAAAAAATTACTCATCGGGACGGTGTAATAACGAGTAGTCCTGTCGATTAACAAGACGACTGCAGGAAAGGTGAAGCAGATAAAAGATTCTAGAGCTGTTAGATAGAGGAAATTTCTAGCTAAATAGAAGAACCCTGTAAGGAGATAAAAAAAATATCTCAATAAAAAACATTGCCCATAAGGGAAGAAAATAATAAGTAACTTACGCATAAACTACGGTTTTTCTGCAACAGTATTAAAATTACTCTGGAAGTTTCCTGGTTCCAGGGAAGGACACTGGGCACACTATAAAGAAGTTCATGTAAGACATCAGCAAAAAAAATGAGGAATGTGTGGACTTACCAACAGATTGAGTCTGAACCCACAAATCCGACTACACGGTCGACTAAGTGATCCGTACACAAAATACAAAACGGATATCACTAAAGACACCCCGAGGTATAAATCCCAAAAAAAAAATACTTGGACGTTCATACAAAAGAAAATAACGTTTACCTTCGAAGGTGATTAGGTTTAAACTAAACTCTGAAGATGGCCACCAGATCTTCCAGGGTTTAAGTAGAAGCTTCCTGAACAAAACATTGCAGGGAAATAGAGACAGAAAATATAAGCGGCTCATGCGTAGAAAATGGAGTACATTAATAATAAGTATAATAATAATTAAGTAATAACATTACATTAAAAATACAACCTGAGACTACCGATATGACAAAACAACATGGTCCCATCATACCATACATAACTGTGAGTTTTTCTCGAACAGTAATTTCGCGATCGAGCATAGCATTTTCTCTCTTTAGTTGGCTATCGGCGCAGCCATATTTTCGGAACGATCGTGTTAAACCATGACGTTGTACGGCACTCTGCTCGCGAGGCGAATTGTAGGCAGTCAAAATATTGACCGTGTGGGTACCTATATTACTTACTGATGAATGAGTGCATACAATCCGGACAACCACGACTCTCCCACACCGAACCTATGAGTATACTATGACAACCATAATTTTTTGTTTTGACAGATAACAAACTGTCGTATGATGGTTCATAAAACAAATTTCATTTTAAATTACTCTGTGAAATTTTCAAGTGTAACAACTCCCCCCTTACCCACAGAAAATTTCCTAACGGAAATTTTAAAAGTGCCTTAAGAAAGAAGAAGAAAAGGAAAAGGAGAAAGAAAGAAAGAAGAACTAACAAAATATACAACACTACCCACTAGAAACTGATAGACTTATGATCCATAACGCAATTGGCCAATATATAAACGTACATAAACCTTAACTAACTTAACCTAACCTTAACTGAAACGATACCTATTCTCGAAAACCCCGAGGAACAAAAATATTGACCAGAATAATCCTATCCACAAAAATCCGATACGAACGAACTAACTAAACTCTTAGTTTCTGTGTGATAGGGAGCTATATATCAGGGTTTTTTTTTTTCTAACACAATACACACAATACACCGAATTAGTAAGTCACTCACGTAGTATCTGTTTTGAGATCTTTTGCATGCCATACTCCAGCATCATTACCATCCGAATCTTTTAATTCGTAGGTCCAGGGAGAAAGTACCTTACTCACGACAAGCGGTTCAACATAACGAGGGGTAAGTTTAGCACTAAAATAATTAACTTTATCGGATTGGGCATAACTTTTCGGCGCCGTAAGTTGTAAGTTTTGGCACTTCTCTTCTGGGATTTAGTAATCCGTGTTCGAACATCATTGAAAACTTTAGTCAATATGTCAGGTCTATGTTCTGGTTGAATAATGGGAGTTTCTTGAGGGTCATCACTCACTGTAGGTGGAGTATGACCCGGGCCAGACAGGACTATCTCTCGACCAAAATTAACGAAATATGGAGACATTCCCGTAGTTTCACTAATTCCTGTTCTCATAGCACAGGCGACTTTATGTAGCAAACTGTCCCAAGATCGATGGTTATCCTTAACATATGAAGCCAACATAGTTTTTAATGTTCTATGTTGAGCCTCGCAAGGATCTGCCTGAGGATGATAATTGGCTGTTCTACAGTGGTTTACCTTGTAGGTGTTAATTAACTTCAGAAATTCCCTGCTAATAAACTGTCTGCCATTATAGGTAATGAGTGTTTTCGGAACACCGAATAACAGGAAGACGTTTTCTTCTACTAAGCGCGAAATAGTACGTGCCGTTGCTCCTCGCATTGGGAGGAACAAGCAGAATTTGGTAAAATAATCCTGTATACTAAGGATGAACTTGTAACCGTTCGAACTCCTAGGTAACGGACCTACAACATCGACAGATATAAGTTCCCAAGGCCTCGAGATATCCGTACGACTACACATAAGCTCAGATGGAGGCTTCTGTACTGATTTGGTAGCTAAACAAACCTGACAGGAGCAAATGTAGCTCGTAATATCGGATCTCATCTTTGGCCAGTAGAACCTACGTCCAATACGGTCATAAGTTTTAAACACTACAGCGTGACCTGATGTCGGTGGATCGTGGTGGTTCCGTATAATCTCAGTGCAATGAGATTTAGGTACGACCACTTTCCAATTAAATAATGGGTCCTCGAGACCCGGATATGCATTTCTCACTTTCTTTAGAATGACACCGTTTTCAATGCGCCATTGAGGATGATGTAATGGGTTGTCCATAATTCTTCGGATCATCTTGTCATACCAGTGATCGACGTAACCCGTAAACATAGGTGAGTTTGTGGTAAGTTCATTCACAACCGGTACAGATTGAGATAGTGCATCGGGCACGACGTGATCTTTACCCTTACGATGCACTACGTCGAAGTCGTACTGCTGAAGCCTTACACTCCAACGAGCCAGTCGACCAGACGGGTCTTTTAAATTATGTAACCATATTAGGGCAAAGTGGTCGGTAATCACAGTAAAATGAGTAGCCTCTACATATGGCCGGAAACGCTCAATAGCCCACAACACGGACAGGCACTCTTTCTTTGTGACGCTATATTTTCGTTCACTTCCGGTTAAAGACCTACTAATTAAACTGACCACTCGTTCGCCATTATCATGGGACTGCGAAAGCACGGCCCCAAGCCCAAAATCGCTAGCGTCCGTCTGTATCGTAAAGGGTTTGTCAAAATCTGGACAACTATTATCGGTGCAGACACCAAATGTTCTTTAACGTGTTCGAATGCCTGATTACATTCTTCGGACTATACAAACTTGACATATTTACGAAGTAGATTAGTAATAGGTGCTACTATAGTTGCAAAATTTGGGATAAATCTTCGATACCAACTTGTGATACCCAATATTCGTCGAACTTCTGAAACATTCTTCGGTGGCTTAATGTTTAGGATTGCCGAAACCTTTTCGGGATCAACATAAAGTCCACTACTATTTACCACGTAACCAATGTACTTTAGTTCAGGCCGACAAAACTTACATTTGCCAGAGACCATGTCGCAGATCGGGAACAATACCCATCTTACGCCAAAAATCGGAACCAAGAATCAGTAAGTGAGGCAGTGATGGTACTATCAGCACATTGACTACTTGGATCCTGTCTTGAACACAAAAAGGAATATTATAGCTACCGATTACCTGTTCTCCATTGGCAACTCCACATGACTTAACCGTACTCGGTAATAATTCTAGGTTCAAGGGCTTGAGTTGTCGATATCCCTTACTACCCAAGATTGTCCTTGAAGCGCCAGAATCTAACAATCCAAGAAATTCCTTACTAAAAATACTCACTATAAGGTAAGGTCTCTCATCACCAACGATATTTGATAACACATAGTCTAGTTTGCTAGATATTTCTGTCTCTAGGATAATCGAGTTCTCAGCTCAGACTGGGTTCACTACTCGACCTAATTGTGACCCATTGGACCATTTCCTGAACACGCTGGGCAGGTTCGGATAGTTACATATTGGCGAGGATAATTTGCAAACGTTCAGATTCAACGGGTTTTCGTTTAAGTCTATTGAAATAATTCTCCATAAGAGCAATGTACAATGCTGACTTTTCATTGATATGCTGAGTACGTGACTGTATGTCAGTGAGGCGATATTTCTCATAGTCCGTGGGCAAGTAGGTGTCTTTCAATAACAAGACAAACTCGTCCCAAGATGTTATTGTTGATTTCACTGCCCTAAACCATACTAATGCCGCATCTGTTAACAAAGTTGTGACACATCGCAATATTTGACTCTTAGTTAAACCACATGCTAACCGTAATTCCTCTACTTCCTCTAAGAAGTCCAGGACATTATTAAAGCCAGTAAATTTCGTAATGTTCCACTTAGAAACTATAGAGAAGCATCTAGCTTGCTCATCCACTCCTGGTTGATACGAATGATCAGCTCTGGTTTGCAAGTAATGCTGCCTAGATGGTATAGTAGTTTCGTCAATATTTAAATCCCGAATTTGACGGTCGATCGAATTCTGCAAGTTGTTATGTATATTAGAGGTTGAATTCAAATTATGCCCAAAATTTACTTGTCGCGGGGGATTTATCGTTGTTCTGTCACCAAGCAAATGAGAAGGTCCAGTTGAGCTGAAACTAGTATTACCCTCTGGTCGCCCTAAACACGAATTGAATTCGGTCGGGAACCTACTAAATTCATGCTATAGTTAGTATTTTGGGGCTGTTCTCCTGATGCAATTGGTGCCTGAGGTATGTACAGATTATCAACTGTAGCCGGAAGTGATTGCGGGTTGTTAATATTACCCGAATTTACATCAACTAGGTTCGTCACCAGAACGTAACTTTGAATGACGGACGTACTTGGAAGTATCTCTGGCAATAGCATATTTGGTTCATCCAAAAGAGATCTCTGACTTGAACCACGATGATTAATATTGTGTATAATCGAACCTAGGTACTAATCCGGAATTATCTTCCTCTTCGCCACAAGTGACCAGGGAGGTAAATCCGGCATGAGCTTGGGGTTCATGCACCGGTACTGACACCCTGGGATATCTGTGTACATTTGTGGATGGGTATCACAGGTTGCAACAAGCTCCGTCACAGGGCTGCAATGATGCAGTATGGGAGGTAGCGTTCCCAACGTCCTGGAGCTTTGACCCAAGCCAAAGTGTGAGACACCGTGCCGAGGGCTGAGTGGCCGCAGGGTAGAAGATGCGGTCTCGAACGGTTCCCTGGGGGCACCAGGCCATAGCCTTACTCGGTCATGCGGGGCTCTGATCGAGTGGACCTTTATTTCTCTAGCACTTCGTGGGAATTAGAGAAAATTAAAAACAAAATAAACAGGCTGAAAGGCCGGAAGGCCAATCAAAAGGCCCACGCGCTGTGAAGGCCGAAATGCCGAAAACACAGCCAGAAGGCCAGGTTGCGCCACAGGCCAAAAAGCTAAAGCAACCCAAGGGCCAGGGAGGCGCTCAGGCCGAAAGGCCAAGCACATCCTGAAAGTCCAAGGGAAAGAGCATTAGGGTCAATTCCAAAGAGGAGGTTGGCCTAATGACAGACGCGGAAGTGCGAGCTGCTCGTCTGTCTGGAGTCTCAAAAAAGAGGCTCCAAAATCTTGTCAAAGGTGGTCGAGATTTCTACGAGGCTAAAAGGGCCATAATCAAGAACAACTTTCGCAGGGTTCAAGAAGGCCAAGCAATGGCAAAAGATCCCAAGAAGGCTATTCAAGGGCCCAGCGGGGTAAAGAAGACGGACCAGGAAGGCCGAACCAAGGCCCAAAAAAGGCTCCGTCCTGAAACCGTCACACCTCCCAGCGGCCAGCGGGGGAAAAAGAGGGCAAAATTGGAGGAGCTATCCTTCAAGGATGCCCTCTCCGCTGTAAAGGTCGCAGTGGTGCATGACGGTTTCCCGATGGAAACAATGGAGCAGGAAAGGCTAAAGGCCGTCCAAAGCTCCATTATGCAGGCCTACGAGAGCATTCCTGTAGGAGGGCCTCAGGTGCGCTTTGCCAAGTGCACATATAGGCCAGGCTACCTCTTGGTGGCATGTGCGGATGAGACAAGCGCTGCATGGCTGCGGAGTGTTGTCCCCACGCTCCAGCCTTGGGAAGGCGCAAGCCTCAAAACGCTGGAGGGGGACGGGATTCCGGGGCTGTGCGCGTGCACCGTGTACGTCGCCGACGAGAAAGGCCAAAGGCTGGAGGCCAACAGAATACTCACCAGACAAGCAGTCCATGGAAGAACTCAAAAAGCTAGACATGTGTCCCTATTTCGGAATGGGAAGGATTAAGTTCCGCCCAAAGGAACAGGGAACACATCCTAGTAAAGAGGCGACAAAGGGCGTCAAAGTCCAGGAGCCTCTAATCAAGTCACGACCTCCAGAAGGCAAGGAATTGGCCTCGGAGGAAGAGGCAAAAGAGGGAGAGGAAGAAGGAGAGAACGAGCTCCACTCTGATGTAGAAGACGAAGACTTCTCCGGCCAAAGTGGGTTAAGCCCGCTCAAGAGGCCTGGCGCCCAGAAGCGGACGCCCATGGAGGTGGGAGAAGTAATTGGGGAGGAGGACCTGGCACCTCTGGGACCTTCACCCCAATAAAAGAAGAAATCAGGGTCCTGCAGGCGAATCTCCATCATGCAAAGGCTGCTTCGGCTATTGCATGCCGGAGATTCGAGGAAGAAGGCATCGACGTTGCCCTCCTGCAGGAACCCTGGATAGTCAAGGAAAGGCCGGCAGGCCTAAAACCGCCACAGGGTAAGTTGTTGTACAATACACGATCTACTAGACCTAGAGCGTGTATTGTATACAGTAGTAGAGTTAAGTGTATACTAATTCCGGTGCTCTGCACCACGATTTTGTTACAGCCACTCTAACAGCATCGACGGAAGAGGGTATGAAGAGCTGGGTCATTTGCTCCGCCTACTTCCCAGGTGAGGAAAGATCCTGTCCACCGGAGATGTTAAGCGACATAGTTGCCTACTGCGGAGAGAGGAACCTTCCACTACTAATTGGATGTGATGCCAACGCACACCACACGGTATGGGGAAGCCCTAACATCAACAACAGGGGTGAGTCATTATTACACGTCATCCTAGGGGAAAGGTTACTAATAGCTAATATAGGCAGGAAACCTACTTTTGTCACTTCAGTACGTAGGGAAGTCTTGGATTTAACCTTATGTACAGGTAATGTAAGTGATACTATCAAGAACTGGCACGTGTCAGAAGAGCCATCAGGCTTCGATCATAGGCACATCAGATTCAACGTCAAGATCCCATCTCTAACGGAGACAAAATTCAGAAATCCCCGAGATACCAACTGGGAAGGATATTTGGAGTCCCTCAGAGGGTGTCTAGAGGGAGGAATAGCGTCTGGGAGAAACATAGAGAGCCTTGAAGTGGCAGTGGAACAGGTAAGCGAGGCGATAGTAGCTGCCTACCAGGAAAACTATCCGGAGAAAACAAGGAAAACCAGGGATAATACAGTCTGGTGGAATAACCACCTAGAAGGCCTTAGGGCTGAGGTTAGAAGGCTATTTAATAGGGCCAAATCCAACCAAGACTGGTATACCTACAAAGTAAAACTCACGCAGTACAATAAAGAGGTCCGCAAGGCAAAGAGAGACTCATGGAAGAGATTCTGCGAAGAGGTCAGTGATGGCGCTGCAGCTTCCAGAATCCATAGAGTCCTGGCCAAGGACGGTTGTACTGCAAACGAAGTAGGTTTTATCAAAAAAGATGATGAAACCTACACAGAAACAATGACGGAAAGTATCAAATTGCTCATGGAGCCACACTTTCCGGGCTCACTGATATTAACAGACCTAGAGGATAGGCATTATCCAGACCAAAGGCCAGAAAGGCCCAAACTTGCGGACTGGAGGTTGGCCACCGAGGTTATAAAACCTGATAAAATCAGATGGGCAATTAGTAAGTTCCAACCACTCAAATCTCCTGGGATGGACGGAATATATCCAATTTTGCTCCAAAAGGGGCTAGAGGTATTAATACCTTACTTATGTAAAATATTCAGAGCCTGCTTGGCTTGGAAATACATACCAAAAATATGGCGGAAGGTGAGAGTCATCTATCTACCGAAAATAGGTAGATTATCGGACCAAACGCCCAAGTCATATAGGCCTATAAGTCTATCCTCTTTCCTACTTAAAACGATGGAAAGACTGATAGATAGGTACATTAGAGACGAACTACTAAGGGAAAATCCCCTGAGTGAACGTCAATATGCATACCAGCCAGGGAGGTCGACAGACCTTGCGCTGGATGAATTAAACAGACTACTAGCAAAGTCCCTAGAGGACAAGGAAATGGCAGTAGTTACATTCCTAGACATAGAAGGAGCGTTTAATGACGCAACAATGCACTCACTAACGAGTGCATTATTAAACAGAGGAATCCCAACAACGATCTGCCGGTGGATTAAAGTCAGCCTAGATAATAGGATTATAATATCTAATCTAGGTGAGATCTCCATCGAGGCGAAAGTGAGTACAGGCTGTCCACAGGGAGGGGTACTATCTCCACTACTATGGGCAACCCTGGTTGACGAACTCCTCCGGAAACTTTCCACAGAGGGCTTCTATTGCTTAGGATATGCTGATGATCTAGCAATAGTCGTTAAGGAGCGATTTGCGAACACAATAACGGAGCGTTCGCAAAGAGCCCTAAATGTTGTCGACAAATGGTGTTGCAAGGAAGGACTTTCTATAAATCCCCACAAAACCACAGTCGTCAATTTTACATGGAGAAGAGCACTGCAAGGCCTAAAGCCCTTAAGGCTCAACGGAGTGGAAATTCCATTTGCCTGTGAGGCAAAATATTTAGGAGTCATTTTTGACCAAAAATTAACATGGAATTCTCACATCCAAAAAGTCACACAGAAAGCCACAATCGCCCTGGGAAGGTGTAGGCAAATGTGTGAAAAAAACTGGGGGTTAAATCCCAAAATGAACCTGTGGTTATACACCAGGGTAGTGAGACCCATGATAACCTATGGATCAGTGGTATGGTGGACTAAAACAGTGCAGTCCGGAGCAATAAGGCTGTTAAGTGGCGTACAAAGGCTTGCTTGCCTGTGCGCCACGGGGGCTATAAAAACTGCTCCTACGGCTGCACTTGAGGTCCTCTTGGACCTGCCACCCTTACACGTATTCATACAAGGCGAAGCTCGGTCAGTGGTGCACAGGTTAATGCAAGGCCAAACGCCAATTAGCCAGCAACACGGGACGGAGTACCAGAAGTTATACTCGGAGATGAGGGCAGATCCCATTCTAGGCATGCCCATGGATGTAATGGTCCCAAGGTATAACTTCAACAAGAACTTTCAGACTGTTATACCAGACAGGGAGGATTGGAAAAACGGTCCTCCCATAACAGCACAAACAGTCTGGTACACTGACGGCTCCAAGACAGAACAAGGAGTCGGAGCCGGGATTTACGGGACAAGGTCAAAAGCCAATATCCCGATAAGTCTAGGGAAATACGCAACGGTGTTTCAGGCTGAAGTGATCGCCATACACTGTTGCGCAAGGGAGATAATAGGACAAGGCACTGTTAACCAGTCGATTGCCATTTTCTCTGATAGCCAAGCGGCAATAAAAGCAATCAGTTCCATGCAAATCAACTCAAGATTGGTGTGGGACTGCTTGACGGCCCTTACAGAGCTGGGAAGTCAGAACAGAGTGACCCTAGCATGGGTACCAGGACATGAGGGACACAGAGGAAACGAAAAGGCTGACCAACTGGCCAAGGAAGGCGCACTTGAAGCCCCAATAGGACCCGAGCCCTTTTGTGGCGTAGCAAAGCCATGCATACGAGCAGCCATTAAGGAATGGGTGCAAAATAAATCTCTGGAATGGTGGAGGAATCTCCCAAGACAGAGACAGGCCAAGGAGTTCATTAAAGAACGTTCGGCCAAATTTATGGAAGACCTACTAAGCCAGAATAGGAAGGCCATCAGAGTAATAGTGGGCCTTCTAACTGGCCACTGCCGGCTCAATAGACACATGAGTCTAATGGGCCTGGCAGAGGACGCGACATGCAGATTCTGCCAAGAGGAAGAGGAAACCTCAGTTCACATATTGTGCCACTGTGAAGGCCTGGTGAGACTGAGATTCCAAGTACTCGGAGAAGAAAAACCAAGGGCGGACAGCTATACAAAAGGGCCTTTATCAAAGCTGTGGAGTCTAGTACAAAGGACAAAGCTGGATGAGGTACTATAAGGAAGATATTCTGGGAGCATCACAATAGACCTGAAAAGGTCGCGGTGGTAAAGGGCTAAACAACCAGCTCCTTTGTTAATCTAATCTAATCTAATAATCGAACCTAAGGCATCCATCAAACCTGTACAGCGGTTTAAAAGATGACTTTTTATTGGGTTATCAGGATACGGTTCAATCTACCAACCACATGCATTAGCCGAGTTTGAATTCTACTATTTTCATTTATTGCATTATTAGCATCAAAATCGTTAATAGCGCTTTCTAAATCATCTAACTTAGCTTCACATATCTGAATCTCTACTTGTGGATCAAGACCACTGACTTCATATTATGTACCAGAGTTCAATCGCTCAGTCCGTAATAGTAGCCGTAAACGCTGACGTTTTTCCTCTACACTACCAGCAGTGAGTGCACCACGCATGCATAATTCATAGGACAGTTCCTCACTAAGTAAACGGTTTACTTCCATTATATAAAAAAAAATTAAATAAACCGCACCAATATATTAAAAAGAAGGAGGAAAAAAGAAACAAAAAAGTCAAGGAAATTTTACGAAATTCTCCTCCATACCAGTAAAAAGCAAAGCGGTAACAGCACGTATGGCACCACTACCAAAAGATTTATTGATTCTGAACAGCACCAATATGCGTCAATGATCCCCAAAATAACAGTATGTAAAAAAAAATATCGGATTATTAGAAAAAATAAGTGACTCACTAAGTTCGGCAAACGAGTACTATTAAACAAAATTTAGGAAAAGAGTAACTACACTAAATTATGCAATAATACTAATATACAAAACGCAAAACAAACGTGAGCGGACGTACTAGGCTAGTCTCAGAGTATCAGGTGTTCACCCTGTAAGATTATTGATCCAAAAGTTTATAAAACTGTCGAATCGATTAATTAAACAAAGTTACCTAATAAATTAAAATACATAAATTATACGCTTGTTTTTTTCTTACCAACCCTGTAACCATAGCACACAGCTTTGTGACGCTATTATCATCAAAGAGTAGCAATAACAAAATCAAATACCTACAGTTGAAAAGAAAACAACAATAAGTATCTTACACGAAATGGTTTGGCTATAAATATTTAATCAATCACCCTGTATATTTACTGAATTGAATTTATAACAGAGAGTGGTAACCGTTTACTACCGTTGTACCTTATATTGCCGTAAGTACTATAAAAATATATATCAATAATATATTTACACTCACCCTGTATAAATAACCACCTAATTCTTTATTACTAATACTCAAGAATAGTACGTATCTTCAATATCACTAGTTGAAATAATAAATAAAGAATTCTGTACATGTACAATGATACTGTATTTATGATCACCCTGTATAATTATACCTTTTCAAATTCTTTTATATACATATATATTTTCCATTTACATGAATATCAAAATAATGGATAAAAGTATATCGATATTAACACTAGTACATCGAGCAATTTTTTTTGTTATCACCCTGTATGTGCATGTATTTTGCGGAATGTGTAAAAGTTTCTAACTAGAGATATCTATATATATATATATATATATATATATATATATATATCTCAGTTACTAATATTTTATTTTGGTACACCTTATATAGTAAACCATGACATACTTGCATAACAGGGAAACAACAAAAAGTACCTGATTATAGGTATAATAATTATTCAAGGATGGAAATTATACTATCAGTTGTGTGTTTCGATATTTTGCAAAAAAGATACACCCATTCAAAAAAACAGTGTGAAAAAAAAATAAGCCACTTTTTAAAAGTTAAAATACTTCTATATGAATTCAAATACTGAATACCAGAAAATAAAACAATATACAATCCTATAATTTACAATTATTGAAAGTGTGTTCACCCAACAGCAAGTTTACCATAAGTATGACAGAAAATAAGGAAAAAAATGAAAACACCACCCGCTGTAAGCCAATAAAAGTTGGGCGCCAATTTGCTACGCCCGCAGATGGTAAATAGAAAAAAAAATGGTTTACTAAGATTTATATTCTTATTTCATAATTAATGAGAGGTCTTGATGGGCACCTCTCAGGGACTCGTAGCAAATATTTATTATAGTGTGCAGTTCGTGATAAAAGTAGTAGGAACCACACACTTGCTAGCTCGTCGGGGGGGAGCGGGTAACACACACACAGAATTGGAAAGAGGGAAAGAAATAATGAATCACCGGTTATCAGTTTATTACAAAGTCTGGCAACAATAATTATTATAACCCAAAATAAGCCCGGATAAGAATTAAAATATATTTACAAAAAGGCAAAATTAACATAAAATAGGGCTACTCATATATACCTATATAACTAACACATATTACGTATGACTAAATATATATATGTATATATATATTTTTTTTCTAATGAACCAATCCGGATTTGTTACACAGTATGGCGTATCATGTACAATTGTCGATGGATAGAGGTAATTACGTGATCACGCAATGAGCACCCCGTAAGTATATACAGGGTTACTGGTAATTCGATACATTCCTTTGGAGATGTGATGAGGCATGAGCTAAGGAGTAAATCTAGCCCTAACATACATTATGCAAAACTCAGTAGTTTTTGAGGTATTTGAATTTTTTTGTTTTTCTCAAAAAAGTAGATATTAATGTCTTAAAAGTTAATTTCCGAAAAATCTACTTGACATTTTTAAAAATTTTTTTACTGGATTACTTGTCCAATATTATAGATATCCGTTTGGAATGAAAAATATCCGGAAACATTTCGATCATGTGAACATTTAAAATAAAAACTTGTAAAATTATTTTTTTTAAAATCAGTTATGAAATTTACCTATTAGGTTTTTTCAAAAAAATATTAATGCAGCACGCGTACAAATTATTATAAAAACTTCCTTATTTCAATAGCTATCTAACTAGGTAGAAATGTTTAATGTACCCTTGATAGTTCTAATAAAAAATTAGTAAAGATAATGCTGGTGGCGGAATTTATTAAACGACTAATCGTTCATTTTCATTTAAGTCAGCCAGTCCTTGACTTTGACATTTGTGCATATATGTCATTAACTGACATTCTTATCTCCGTGTCCCTTAAGTTTGTTGGTCTTGTTAAATTAGTTATCGAAGATTTTGATTTTGCTCGTAGTTGTTGTTATTGTATTTTCTGTGCCATGGCCGCGTATGCCAACGCAGAATACGCTGATATCTTGTTTGTCTATGGATACTGTGGCAGCAACGCTGCTGAAGCTCGTCGAGAATATGGTCTTTGGTACCCTAACCGCCGCTTACCAAATGCACGTGTATTCAGTACAGCATATCGAAGTATCGCTGAAACTGGCTCCGTGAAATGTAGAAGAAGTGACGCTGGTGCTCCTCCCGCTTATGAATCAGATGATGAGGAAGAAATATTGAGGTATTTTGAGGAAGACCCAACTAATAAAGTCGCAAGACTAATCAGAGCGTCACAATGGAAAGTTTGGTCTTACCACTATATCCCTGTCCAAGGCTTGGAGGAAGGTGATCCTGGAAGGAGAGTGGAATTCTGCCGCTTTATGTTAAATTCAGATGCAGAAAGTGCAAATTTTTTAACAAGTATTTTATGGACGGACGAGTCGAAATTTAATCACGAGGGTATAACAAATTTCCACAACCTACATTATTGGGCAGAGAAAAATCCCAAGTTAACACGTGAAACTAGTTTCCAAATTAAGTTTTCTATTAATGTGTGGAGATGGAAGTCATTGGCCACTATTTAATAGGGCCACACTTTCTTCCTCAAAATTTAAACTGGGAAATCTATGAAAATTTTTTAAGAAATGATCTGGCGGTGATTTTAGAAGATGTTCCTCTCGCCGTCAGACAGCGAATGATGTTTCAGAACGACGGTTTTCCAGCACATTATCGGCTGACAGTACGACAGTTACTTGATCAACGTTTCCCTAACCGTTGGATTGGAAGAGCGGGCTCAATACATTGGCCAGCGCGAAGCCCTGACTTAACACCCCTTGATTATTATGTATGGGGTCATATGAAAGAGATGGTCTATGCCACACCAGTCAATACTATAGAAAACCTTAGACAAAGGATAGTCGATGCTGCCCAACACATAAGGCATAATCTGACAACCAGAGTAACAAGGACTGAAATAAGAAGACGCTGCCGTGTCTGTATACGGAATAGGGGCTCCCATTTTGAGTAAGACATATAAAAAATAAAGAACAACTTTGAAATTAATGAAGAATTAACCTCTATTTTTAAAATGTTTTTACTGTTTACCTAAAAATAAAATTCGTACTAGTGTTATTTTTACTAGTATTTTCTTAGAATTATTAAGAGTACATTGAACATTTGTATCTTGTTAGATAGCTATTAAAATAAGGCAGTTTTTATAATAATTTATACGCGTGTTACGTTAATATTTTTTTGAAGAAACCTAATAGGTAAATTTCATAGCTGATTTAAAAAAAAAAATTTTTAAAGTTTTTATTTCAGATGTTCACATGATCGAAATGTTTCCGGATATTTTTCATTCCAAACTGATATCTATAATATTGGACAAGTAAGCCAGTAAAAATAAAATTAAAAATGTCAATTAGATTTTTCGGAAATTTACTTTTAAGACATTAAGATCTACTTTTTTGAGAAAAACAAAAAAATTGAAATATCTCAAAAACTATTGAGTTTTGCATAATGTATGTTAGGGCTAGATTTACTCCTTAGCTCATGCCCCATCACATCTCCAAGGGAATGTATCGAATTACCAGTAACCCTGTATATATAGGAATTACATAAGCGTGGGAAAAATATAAACATATGTAGGTACCTTTTCCCCTTCTTTCTATGCCAGTCTATTTAGATGTAATGATAAATGAATTATTCAAGTATAACAATTATATAGATTAGGAATATCACTTACATAACGTCGCGGTAGTGCAAATATACGAACCACTGCTGCAATGGTGTGAATATCCAGATGATAGGCGTTGGGACGCTGTGCCTCTCTCTTAGCTATGCCTGGAATCGAGCTGGTGGTTATATGATGACAGCACAAACACCTAGAGCCCCCTGGATGGCACGAACCTCATCCAAAAAAAAATTACTCGTCGGGACGGTGAAATAACGAGTAGTCCTGTTGATTAACAAGACGACTGCAGGAAAGGTGAAGCAGATAAAAGATTCTAGCTGTTAGATAGAGGAAATTTCTAGCTAAATAGAAGAACGCTGTAAGGAGATAAAAAAAATATCTCAATAAAAAAACATTGCCCATAAGGGAAGAATATAATAAGTAACTTACGCATAAACTATGATTCTTCTGCAACAGTATTAAAATGCCTCTGGAAGTTTCCTGGTTCCAGGGAAGGACACTGGGCACACTATAAGGAAGTTTATGTAAGACACCAGCAAAAAAAATGAGGAGTGGACTTACCAACAGATTGAGTCTGAACCCACAAATCTGACTACACGGTCGACTAAGTGATCTGTACACAAAATACAAAACGGATATCACTAAAGACACCCCGAGGTATAAATCCCAAAAAAAAATACTTGGACGTTCATACAAAAGAAAATAACGTTTACCTTCGAAGGTGATTAGGTTTAAACTAAACTCTGAAGATGGCCACCGGATCTTCCAGGGTTTAAGTAGAAGCTTCCAGAACAAAACATTGCAGGGAAATAGAGACAGAAAGTATAAGCGGCTCATGCGTAGAAAATGGAGTACATTTTCCTTGTAAGGAAAAGTAATAACATTACATTAAAAATACAACCTGAGACTACCGATATGACAAAACAACATGGTCCCATCATACCATACATAACTGTGAGTTTTTCTCGAACAGTAATTTCGCGATCGAGCATAGCATTTTCTCTCTTTAGTTGGCTATCGGCGTAGCCATATTTTAAACCATGACGTTGTACGGCACTCTGCTCGCGAGGCGAATTGTAGGCAGTCAAAATATTGACCGTATGGGTACCTATATTACTTACTGATGAATGAGTGCATACAATCCGGACAACCACGACTCTCACACACCGAACCTAGCAGGAGTATACTATGACAACCATAATTTTTGGTTTTGACAGATAACAAACTGTCGTATGATGGTTCATAAAACAAATTTCATTTTAAATTACTCTGTGAAATTTTCAAGCGTAACATTTCCTCAGAACAAGACTTATACACTCTAGAAATATATCAAGAAATGGAAATCGCGATAGGACATTTCACTGTGACTCTTTAAGGAATTAAGGAAGCATTTTTTCAACAAGACACGGTTTCATTTCAGTAGTTGCGTAAATTTTCAAAATATGAAAAGTTTGGTTGATGAAAAATTGTCCTGAATAATTTGATCCACCCTATGCCTCCTTAAAGTGGGTTTCTGGGTGGCAATCTTACTGAAAGCGAACTTGTTGCATTCTTCAACATGTGTTGAATTAATTTGTGATTAGCGCACTTGTGGCTATTTCCAACAAAGTAAAGCTTAAATACACACTATAATCACTTTTATAAGAGGATTGTATGAACATAGAATAGTGAATCAAAATGTATGGCTATCCTACACTCACATTATTGTTGTTCCTACTTTCTGTTTTTCACTCGAAAAAATGACTGCAGAATGGCCTGCAGGAGAGGGTTATAACGTATTTAATGTTTAGGTTCATTATTCAATAAACATAAATAGAATTTTTACATCCATTATACATACTTCTTTCCTAACTTTCAAACTGATATAATAATGACATCACAATAGCAATAGTTTAGTCAAAGATATACATTCGAAAATTTATAGGTGCCCTTGATAATGTTTTTTTGTTGATATATATTTATTCACACGAGACAAAAAATATGCTTACATATCCCAGTTTAGTCCCATAGAGCACAATACAATAAAATTGTTATACAAATTCGGCAAAAGTAGTTTTATATATCCTGAAGTAAACGAGTGTGGGAAAGAAACAACAAAAATTAGGAACAGAAAATCAGATATACTACCCTTAGCTTAGCACGCTGCACAATTCCTGAAATGTTATTTTTATCACCTTGTCGTGTATCAACTCTTTTTCCATTAGATTCCTTAAAGCATTGCTAATAAATATTAAGTTTATCTTACCTTTGAAATCACAGTTTGGATTAACGCTGCGTAATCTTTTGATTATATCAACAACAAATCTAGCGTTTTGATGTTTAATGTTATCATAATCTAAAAATTTACACCGACAATCATTCATAATATTCAATAATAATTCTATTATATTTCTGGTTTCTTCTGTTACGGGTATGTTAATTGCAACTTCCTAGAAATAAATAATTATTACATGACTCATGATAACTATAGTTTGTTTCATTACCACAAATATTTGCAAAATGCAGTTTAACTCCTTAAAATATTTTTCCCTGTAAAATCGCTCTAATAGTGGATGTAATATTTTAAACAATATATCAGTATTTGAAAAATAGTTAACTTCTAAGGTTATCTTGAAAAGGTCTATATAATTATTAATATTTTTTGGGTCTGGTTGGTTGTTCCATACAGCCTCCTTTAAAATATCTGCACCTATATCTTCAATCATTGCAACTTCTTTTAAACTCGAAAACGTATGTTTTAAACATGACGTGTAGAATACATTTTTAAGACATTCATTATAAATATAGGCAAAAACGACCATAGGATTCTGCAGCAACAATAAATTAATTTCTTTAACAAAATCATCATCTCTAGAAACTCTTTCATCGATTTTATTAAATATTATCATTAACTGAGGTTGAACATCTTCTTTAAGTACATTTAGAAATTTGTTTTTATAAAAATACTGAGCAGATACAAATAATAATTTTTCTAAAGTTAAAGTGGATGCACATTTCAGTGCTATTCTCTTGGCCTCAATGTTATTAGATTGAATACTTAAATCTAATAATTTTGCAACATCACTTTCATTACATAAATGTGGCCAAACAGCAATGCACTTCATGACTTCTTCATTTCTAAAAACTGAAGTGTTCATTAAAGCTTTAAACCAACTTTTTTGATTTTGATCATTTTTATTAATTTTATGTATTATCGTTGAAATATCAGCTTCTTGTATGCGTTCGGCTAAAGTTTTGGGTTTTTTTGCAATCGTACTTAACATGCCTATCAATTCCTTTGCTTCTTTATATTTGTTATATTTTTCAACTACTAAAAATGCTTTTTCAGATATAGTACTTTGCAGGGGTTGATCATCTTCATGAACCTAAAAAAATATTTGTATTATTTAAATACATTTAGTAAAATGAAAAATAAACACTCACCTCGGCCCAAGAACAAAAAACATTTATTGTTACACTTTTAACTACAGAACAACAAGTAACTAAAATATTTCCAATAAATTTTTTTAAACTCAAATTTTCCTCACTGCAATATAAAAGCAACTCAAATAAATGTAGTAAAGTGTATCCTATATGCTGATATATCTGTACAGCTTTCCAATTTCTTGTTTGATCTGAGTACAAGCCAGTCAGGTTTTGTAAAATTATGTTTGTTACTTCTGAAACCTTGTAAATCTTATCTTCTTCCTAAAAGGTATTGTATTTTTATAATAAGATGATCAAAATAAAGGAATAATAACTTGAAAATATTATAATTATCAAGGATGATTCATAAAATTACAAATGCTCAGGTCTTTAGATATATCATATACTCATATACATTGTGTCCCAAATTGGGGGTGCATGCATTGCTATCTGTTATTATTAGAGATAGAAAAATGGCTAAATAGGGAATTTTTTGAAGAATTTTGTGACCGTTTCGATGCCGTTTTTAAATTTGGCCTGGCTATCTTCGTTTCCGAAATATTTTCAAAAAACTGAAAAAGTGCATTTTAAAAAACTTCCCATATCTGCCTAATTTGATAACTGGTGATATTTTAATAAGTGCATTGTTAGGATACTTTTTTAAGGTGCTTTCGTTGACGTTACCAAAAATTTCTACCGTCATTTGTTTCTCAATTAATGCCACTTTGTTTTTTCTTATGGACGCCATATTGGATTTTTCTATGTTTAATAGTGCTCTTAATTCCCGTTTCAATGATGTATCACAATGTCAGGAAACAATTATTTACTAGTGTAAAATATGAAAAAATTAGGTTTTCTAAGTAGGCTATGAAGAAAATTTATTTTAAAATAATCCGATTTTATTAACTTCAACTTAAAATTAAAACACATTCAAATGAGTTGTTGAATTGATTTGCACCGTCCAAATAAAAGAAAATAATGGTATTAATTTTTCTAATAGTAGGTGCCATGGATCTTATTACCATGACAATAGACAAAAAAATGTTTAATTGACACTTCTTGTTGTCATAATTGCTGTTTTTCTTGTTATTAGTGTTTCACTGTGATCTACCATTACTTTGTAATAACTAATTTTGTGTGTTTCTTTTTAGTCCATTCATATTAGCATAAATAGAAAAAAAAATTATAAAGTTTTGCCACTTGGGGATTAAACTTGTCAAGGGATGTACTTTCAAAATAAAAAGAGTTCCCAAGCAACAAGTGAGAGCTTCACTCCTAAAACCGACCCCTAAAGGGTAGTTCGGTAGTTTTTTACGTTTTTCTGGAAAACCGTTTGTCATGCAAAGAAAATTATATTTACAAAAACTGTTCCCAGTAAAATTCTGCATAAAAAAGTGTTTATTACCTAAATTGTTTAGAACAGAGGTTTTCAAGAAATCAGCTATTGAATTTAGGGGTTTCATTAGCAGAGATTCACGAATGTATTTTAGGTATAAATTTGGAACTCTGTGATTTAATGTAAGGTTTGATTATAGTGGAGAAGGAATTTATAAAAAAAGTTTTGCGATTTATACAAGAGCATTTGTTTCTTTTAAAGTAGTTTCTCCTTGAGGTCTAATCCACTAACTCAAAATAAATTTATAATACGTCTTCGGTAGTATCTACATCATCTGTGGTATCTGTATTTGTACAGCTTTGGCCACGGCAATTTCTGCATATAGTTGTGCAATGTAAGCCTGCTTTAGTACAGCTGCATCTCTTTCCACAACCTGTTTGCAACTGCAGGTTATTAATTTTAAAATAGAAGCCGGGGCAGGTGGCTCAGTGGTATAGACAGGTGACAGGACATCATAATTTTCTTGCCAGTCCCAAAGCCAGGATACAAATATTGTCCACGCTATATTTGCACTTAACTAACTACGACGGGAATGCTGTTGTACTGCTGCCAACATGGGAGGTAATTTTGAAAGAATTGCCCGCTTGGCCAACAAATTTATTAAAATAAGCATATTATTTTTGTTCACTAAGACTTCCCTCTAATGATTTAGCTTTATAGAGCTCCAATATCAACCTTTCCCCAGCTTGCTCAATTTCTGTTTGGAGTTGACTTAGCATTATTAAAAATCTAAATTACACTATCAAGGTCCTTTCTGCGATTAACTAGATGTACAAACTGTTGTTTGCCCTTTCCAAAGAATCCTGACATGGTATTGCAGCCACTAATAGCATGAATGAATAAGATTATAAGTGATAACTAATAAAATCAAATTATTTTAAAATAAATTTTCTTCATAGCCTACTTAGAAAACTTAATTTTTTCATATCTTACAGCAGTAAATAATTTTTTCCTGACATTGTGTTACATCATTGAAAGGGGAATTACTATTGAACATACAAAAAATCCAATATGGCGTCCATAAGAAAAAGCAAAGTTAGTGGCATTAACTGAGAAACAAATTACCGTAGAAATGTTTTGGTAACGTCAACGAAGGCACCTTAAAAAAGTTTCCTAACAATGTACTTATTAAAATATCACCAGTCATCAAATTAGGCAGATACGGGAAGTTTTTTAAAATGCACCTTTTCAATTTTTTGAAAATATTTCGGAGACGAAGATAGCTGCCAAATTTAAAAACGGCATCGAAATGGTCACAGAATTCTGAATTTCGAGTAAAAAATGTGAAGTGAGAAAAACATATTTATTTAAATACTTTACATATTACGTCATATGATATTTACAAACATCTTAACAAATACAAATTCTAATCAATCGAGATTTTAAATTTGAACGAAAAAAATTTGTATATCCTCCACTATCATCCCGAGTACCACCCCCACACTATTATGAAAGGGAGTAAAAAAATTAAAATATAATTTAGTGTGTATACAAGAATGAAACGCCTCAAAAAAATTTGTTGGCGTTACCTACCACCCCCATTGCCACCCCACCCCATTATTAAAGAGTGTAAAAAATAAAATTGGGATTTAGTGTGTATAAGAGAACCAAGGGCCTCTAAAATTTATTTTGGCATTAGCTATCCCCTCTACCACCCCCCACCCTATTGTTTAAGGGAATAAAATATTAGATTGGGATTTAGTGTGTATGAGACTTGAATATAAAATCTGGATGTGGAAGTAGTGATCCCTTGGACAGCAGTTTTTTTCAACGATATCTGCAGATGCATGATATCGAGAACGTGCGAGATTACTTTCTTTGCGATGACCCCCGAGAATTTCTTGTTAATTTCAATATCATAATATATATTATAACGTAACGATAGAGAGTTTATTTAGCAACTTGCTATTTACAATTCATACAATGAAAACATACCATTTGTGTATAAGTAAGTAAGTAAGTATTTATTCATTCATTTTGATTATGTTTACATAATATAGGACAGGTCAAGTGTAAATAAATAAAATGTATAAAATGTAAAATTTACAAAGTTCTAAATAAGGAGATACAAGAATAACAAGTGTAACAAACAAACAAATATACAAGAGTACATTTAAATATGCAAGCATAAGATATGATCATCTTAATATGGTAAACAATATTGAATAAAACTAATGAAACATAATAAATTATAATAAATTGTAGTGATATCACAGAGTGTCAGTCATATATTCATTAAAAGAATAATAAGATTTTTCAATTAAGATACCTTTAATACTTGTTTTGAACTGTTTTTGATTTAAAGACTTGTTGTATTTGTGAGGTAATTTGTTATATACTTTAATACCCAAATATTTAGGACTATGCTCAAACAAGCTAGTACGGTGTCAAGGAATCTCCAGGGTCTGATTATTTCTTGTGTTACATGAGTGGTAAACATTTAAATTATTTAACTCTTCCAGATTAGATCTGGCATACAATAAGAGATGCATTATATATGCAATATAATACCAGATAAACAACTAAACAAAAAAAAAAAAATACATTAACACTATTCTCTATTCCTGACACTTAATAACTAACTTTAACATATTTATTGATTTCTCTTTTAAACAATTTCAGATTCTATATTTGTTTTACCTTATTAGGGAGGGCATTAAACATTATTAAACCTTTAAAATACAAATAATTTTGTGCAAGACTCTTTTGTTTGAAGTGTATATAAAAATCATTTTTTTGCCTTGTGTTGTGATCATGTCTTTCAGATATATATGTAATACGGTCTTGTGAGTATTCAGGTAACAGGCTCTCTTATTTGAAAAATGAAGATTAATGTATTATAACATATTCTCTGTCTTACTGACATGAGCTGCAATGTTTGTAACATATTTTGAATAGGGGTGTATATATTACATTTTAAGATAACTCGCATTGCTCGGTTCTGAAGTTTTTGTAAAACTTGCATATCAGTCTGATTTAAGGAATATAAAATTGACCCACAATATTCAAAATGAGGAAAAATGATACTTTTATATAGTTTATATTTTAGTAGTTTATAGTTATTCTTGCAAACATAGATATATCATTACTAATTCTAGATAGAAAATTAATTTTCTTTGCTACTTTTTTACATATATGTTGCGCATGTGCCTTGAAGTTTAGATTTATCCACTATTACCACTAATATTTCATTTCCACAACTTGTTCTCTCTCCATTCATGTTAATGTTAAGATTTTGGTTTATATTACTACGAACACTCTTTATTAGCATACATTTAAATTTGCTGAAATTTGATTTTAAACTATTAAATTTACAACCACTTGCCTATCATCTGTAAGTCTTGGGGGCGAGCGTAGGTGCGTCTTTACTATGTACATACTTCGGTATGCGATGTAAAGCAACGACAGGCGCGGTTAGTACTTGGATTGGTGACCATTCCAACGGAAACCGTCTTCTCGCCTCACACATCTTCCAGCGGCTTGTATATCAGTGTATGCGCGGAAGCTATACAACCTTAGGCGAGGGTTGTATAGGAGATATACCATCCTTCGGAGGGGATGTAAAGCCGTCGGTCCCTTGTCTATTAAATGTTAGGCAAGTAAAAGATCCCTACTCTTCTTAAGGGAAGAGGTTCGGCAAAATTCCTGGTTGGGGGTAGTTCGTCTACAGGCGTCGGTGATAGGCCTCAGTAGCGGAAATAGGCCGACGTTAAATAAATGTATTAAAAAAAAAAAAAAATCTGTGTCTTCATTTAAATTTTTTTCAATTACATTAATGTCTTTTCCACTTACAAATATTAATGTATCATGAGCAAATAAGTTTATGGAGCAGTTTTTTATTGCACTTTTTATGTCATTAATATATAAACTAAACAGCGTTGGATCCAGTACGGACCCTTGTGGTACTCCATACATTGTCTCTTTCTCTCCAGATACTTCAGTTCCATATCTCGTCTTCTGAAAACGTTCCGTTAGATCACTTTGGAACCACTTTATAATAGTTCCATTCAAACCATACATTTTTAGTTTTTCTACTAGTCTTGGACGATTTATTGTTTCAAATGTTGTTTGGCCGGTAGCCAGGTGGGTTAAGGCGTGAGGTAAGGATATCACAACATTTGGTCCTGCTGAACAAATCTTTGAAGCGACATCTGTTGTAGTTAGTGTAAATAATATTAATATAAATGTAAGTTGTTTATATAGATCCCCTGATGCTAATCTTGAAACTTTTATTGTTTCGCTTGAAAAATTGTTAACATACTTCTTAAAAATTAAGGGTCCCAAATTTATTTGTGGAGATTTTAATTGCAACTTTCTTTCAAATAATCAAGGTACCTGTGACTTACTAAATCTACTATCATCTTTTGGATACAATAAATGTTTTACTGAATATTCTCGTGTTCAGAAATATTGCAAATGGTTTCAACACAAACTTTATCGATTCAGTAAGTGAACTTACCTCCACATTTATTTTTGAGACTTTTTATGTTACAAATGCACAAGAAGTTAATAACAACACTATGTATTTAATGCCCATTACAGAGACTGAGACTGCTGATATTATAAACTCTGTTTCCAAGAAAAAATCATCAGGCCCAGATGATGTGCCATATTGTTTAATAAAAGAAGTTAGTACTTTTTTGATTAGTATCCTGACATACCACATAAATGTATCTTTTGAAAATGGACAATTTCCACAACAGTTAAAAGCTGCGCTAATAATTCCAGTTTACAAAAAAAAATGATCCACATTCCATGGAAAACTATAGACCGATAGCTCTTTTATCGATATTTTCAAAAATTTATGAAAAGGCATTTGAAATCAGATTAAATTCATTTTTAATTAAATATAACCTGTTATTAGGCAATATGGGTTTTGCAAGAATAAATCAACACAAGATGCTGTTCTCCCCTTTTATGAGAAAATCCTGCATAACTTTGATGAAAAATTACTATCAGCTGGCATCTATCTCGGGCCTTTTACACCATAAATCATAATTTGTTGTTAAAAAAACTTGAAATATACAGTATTCGTGGCCCAGCATTGGAATGGATTAAGTCCTACTTATTGGAGAGAACACAAACAGTCAAACTTGTACTTGACGGCATAGAATATCTTTCAGATAGTGTTAACGTCTTGACAGGGGTACCACAGGGCAGTGTATTAGGTCCATTATTGTTCATTATTTTCATCAACGACTTAGTAACTAACCTAAACAATTGCTTCTTAACCCTTTTTGCAGACGACACCTCCTCTATCATAACTACTGCAAACGTAGACCTTCTAAGCAAAAATGCTACTTTATGTGTTGATAAAATGTCACAATGGTGTCACAATAATGGCCTGATTCTAAATCCGCAAAAAACGGTGTTTTTAATGTTTTCCCCGATTCGTGCTAAGTTAGATTTCAGTCTTTTGGTCAGAGTAAATCACAAAAATGATCTTACGAAGTTCTTAGGCGTTCATATGGATGTGAATATGTCATGGGAGGCTCATATTGAGAATCTGACGAAAAAACTGGCTAGCTTAAACTTTGCACTTCTTCAAATAAGGGACACTGTTGAAGCTGACACACTGAAAATATTCTATTACGGATGTATTTACTCGGTTTTGCAATACTGCATATTGTGCTGGGGAAATAGTTCTGGAATTAACAAGGTGTTCATTTTGCAGAAAAGAATTATGAGAAGTATGTTTAAACTTTCCTACAATACATCCTGCAGAGATTCTTTTAAACAGCATGGTATACTCACTATTTATTGTTTGCAGTCTGTATGTTTTATCAGGAACAACATTGATAATCTTTTAAAATGTGATGTTAATAAATTTAGCACACGATCGCAAAAAAATATTTTTGTACCGCCCCATAGATTAGAGCAGACTAAAAGAGGGCCCTTTATTTCTTCAATAAAAATGTATAACCACCTCCCACAATTTATAAAAGATGCAAGTAGTTTTGTGATATTCAAGAAGATGGTAAAAAAATTCCTAGCGGAACATTGTTTCTACTCTTACGAGGAATACCACCTCTTTGTCTAATGTTCCTCATCTGATTCTACAATTTGTACCGTAAGTACCTACAAATTCTGTGATAATTAAATAACTCATTTATTGATATACCTTTATTAGATCATAGTTGTACATCTCGTTTGTTTGTCTATTTCTCATATGTTGTGTAATCTACCTCTAACTGTATATGCGTGCATATATATCTACATATATTTATTTTTTTTTTTTGTTGTATTTTGTATTTGACAATTCCAATACTGTAATAGTCTATGGAAATAAAGCATTATTATTATTATTTACAGCAGATAAAGGCATGAATGCCTCCACTCTATGTTCGTAACCAACAACAAGCGTTTCTTCTCCTACGGGAATTAGAGCACTAACACAAATTTCAGGATCTGTGAACATCCCAAACAGCGCACCAGGATTTCTGACAATCCTGGTCTTGGTCTGGTTTTCTCTCTGGCCGAATTTTCCCCAAAAACTGTTTAACATTAGTTCAGCAAGAGAACGAAGACCGGGGTTATTAACAATTTCACTAAATTCTAGCTGTATGCCTTCATTATTCAGAAAATCTTCGATGTATTGCTCTTTCTGCTCCTTAGTAACACAGCTTGACGGCCACCCTGATGCCTGCTGTTTCACCTTTATAAATTTGATCATCATGTCCGTAAACAGACCTGAAATATTTTTTGTTTTGTCGTATTTCAGGATAGCATATTTCCAAACCTCATAGACTTCCAATATTTCATAACCCTTTTCCACAGCTTTCAATACCTCATCGTTAACCCACGTGCCCGTTAGGGATCTTTCTTTGTCGTTATGCGTGCACAAACGGCATAACACGAACATTAGTTTATTATTCATTTTCATTGGTAATCAGGGTGATACAATATTTTTGGAGGTAAAATTTTACATTTGATGACCCCGTCTGTTCTTTTCAAGTCTAACTGATCACAGGCCCTTCCAACAATTACGGATGGGTGTCTTATTGGCATTTTGCCCGTTATGCAAACGAAGGGGTATAATGAAGTGATATCCACGTATTTAATTTTTTCACTAGGCCCGCACTTGTAATACTCAAAAGTATTCCCAGTCCGACCTCCGTAAAAAGCATCTTGAGGGTGTAAGAATGACCAAATGGTGTTTTTCGGTGTAAGTTGTTAATTCTTCACTTTCTGTTAACATTTTCCGAAATTGACACTCTCACACCTCAATGACGTGGTAACTTAGTTCTCTAAGTCTCTCGTTTTTGGCGATTGTGGACTCATATCTTGTTTCTGCAGGGTTATCATACAATGGCATATCTCTGTTATGTTTGAAACAGCTGAGGCAGCCGTGCTAATAGCATCCATGGAACTCAAATACCTGCTTTGTTTCCTCACAATAACCATCCACTTTAACCCCCTGAATCACAGATTCCTTCTGTTTGGCAGCATGCATATTGATTTGCTGCACATGTTCTTCCCAAACAAGCCACTGAATTGCAATTTTGCTTTGGTTTTCTCTCCACCTATATCCGTTTTTGCGGATGATTCCAATTGTATTTGGTTTGAGGAAATTTCTTCTAAACACTTTGGTAGTACCGCCCTTGACTGTTTTTAGACAGCTCGTACAGAGCTTGATCTGGCTACAGACGGTACCTTCTCGTATGGATCCCGCCCTCCAGTGATTATCACAACAACTCACTCCACGAAACGATCTTTTACACTGGGCATTTTACATTCAGTGTTTTGGGGCAGGCGGGGGACTGTAAACAGCAGGGACACGAGCCGCCACAGCGATGCTCCGATTAATGCTCGTAAGGTATGTGGCATTCCTCACAATAATAACAGCATGCGAACGCCGGTGTTAAAGAGGTTATCACGTTATAATGGTTCTCGTGATATAGCAGATTAAGTTTCCTTCCTTCGTTAACGCCCTCAAACACAACACTACGCCCTTTATTGCCTTATTGATAAACTACAATCTTGTAATTTTGTAAATGATGCTGAAACTGTTCCAATTCTGGAATTCCGCATCCGGCTTCTGGAATAACAACATCCGATTCCTCTAACAGACTAAGAGCTCTCTGAGTCTGAAGCTTTCCAGTATCTTTGCGCACCTTATTCTGATCAGGGTCCTTATTTATGCGGGCTATAGATAACACCAGAGCTCTAGGAAGGCACATATTGTCTTTGTTATTTATAGTTAAAATTCCGGTTCGCTTTTTACTTTCTTCATCAAAACTGTTAAAACACGAGCCCCGTTTTCTTCCCCTGTCACGCCCAAACAGAAAGTCTCGGCATCAAGGCCAGACGAGTTGGACTGATAGATACTGCTGATAACGCCCCAGATATCGTCATAAGTAATTTCTTCAGCAGGCCGACAGCGAAACCAGCCATCACCTCTCCTGAAATCCTTACTGCAAAAGGTAAATCCAACTTGATCGTCAGCCTGGAAGCCTTCGGTACCTTTTCAATTATCTCAATAGCACTCCTAACCCAGGCGAATCCATTTTAATTTGATCAAAAATACCAGCAATACTTAAAACCGCGCACAACAAACGTTTAAGGACTGAACAGTACACGTCCTCGGCAACCCTTAAGTTATGCCAAAGTCGACAAATGTCGGCGACGTATAAATCTAAACGACCGCCCCCTATTAGGGCATGTCGTGCAGGTGTTAGACATCCAGTGTAGACCGTTAATTGATGACTCATAATGAACATATGGTGTGCATGTGTTTGATGACTCAAGAGTATCAGGTCAATGACACGCGCGAGACAGGATGTAACTCGTATCTATTTATATTTATTTTTAATCAATTAAAAATCACTATTTGTTTTGGATGAAATTTAAGAGAATTATTTTTTTTAAATAGTTGTATTTGGGAGGGGGAAATAACAGAGCGGTTTTAAAAAATAAATTTATTACCTATAAACACAATGATAGATAAAAAAAATGGTATAAATACAGAGCATTTTATTATTATTATTAGCCGTTACTCGAGTCCGAGTATAAAAATGTTACAGTCGATAAATTGTGTACAATAAAAAACAAGTAAAAGGTGTAGTCTATTGTAATTCCCATTCATCTACGGTGCACACGACTATGGCTATAGAGGCCAATTCGGGAGAGCACATGTCGACCTCAGTCAGGACAAACATAGACCTGGTTAGGTCTTGGATTCGGCCTTCTTGCAGCAACATTTCCTTGATAGCTGGCCACAACCCCTCGCCATTCGGTTCTGTCCGCTGCAAGTTGTTCCCATTGCTCGTCTGCAATACCGCAGGATTTTAGATTTTCATGGAGAGCGTCTTTGAACCTCTTTCGTTGACCGCCACGCCTTCTTCTACCGCTTAGCAATTCACCATAAAGTGTACATTTAGGAAGGCGGTTATCATGCATACGATGAACGTGACCTGCCCATCTTAGGCGTGCTCTTGAAATAAGCACCTCAATTGGAAGGCTGTTTGCTCTCCTGAGTATTTCCACGTTTGATATGTGATGGAACCAACGGATTTTCATCATACTTCTGAGGTGTCTTTGCTGAAAACGTTCTAATTCTTTCACATGACGACGGTAAGTGACCCAGCTTTCACATCCATATAGCAGTGTTGGAATGACAACTGCTCTGTAGACAGCCATTTTCGTTGACAAAGCAAGGTCGTGGTTGTCAAATATCCTCTCTCTAAGTCCCCAGAGTGCTCTAGATGCAGCGTTAATTCTATTGCGAATCTCGCTGTCCATGTTTGCTTTGTCATTAACAACGTTGCCTAAGTAATTGAACTGATCCACCACTTCAAGAGAATTTCCGTTAAGTGTAATGTCTATTTGGTTCACTTGATGAGGAGTTGACATAATCTTAGTCTTTCCAATGTTGAATTTAAGTCCCAAGGAATCATAGCTCTGGGCATACACATCTAAAAGTTCTTGAAGCTCTTCCGGCGTAGAGGCTAAAAGTGCACAGTCATCCGCATACTGGAGATCACAAATGAATCGTGTGCGTGTCTTCGTGAAAGCTCTAAAGCGCCCTATGTTAAAGAGACCGCCATCAAAACGGTATCTGAGACCTATTCCTCTGACTGTCAGTTTGTTGTCAACAATAATTGTTAGAGCAGTGGTAAACAAATTAAAGAGTAGGGGCGCCAGGACACATCCCTGCCTAACTCCAGTAAGGGTATGGAAAGGTTCGGTTGCCTCATTATTATACATAACCTGGGCGTTGTTGTTTGTATGTAGACTGCGACATACTTCCACAAATTTTCTAGGGATACCTAAGCGGAACATAATTTTCCAGAGCACTTCCCTGTCCACCGAGTCAAACGCCTTGGTTAAATCAATGAAGGCCATGTGAATTTCTCCTTGATGTTCGAGTGCTTTTTCTTGAAGCTGTTTAAGTGTGAAGATTAAATCCGCTGTGCCTCGGTTTGGTCTAAAGCCACTCTGTGTTTCAGGAAGTAACTTTTCCATAACAGGTGTTAGCCTATTTGCCATCGCTTTAGTGAGTATCTTCCCTCCAACAGCCAGGAGAGCTATACCCCTGTAATTTCCACAGTCCGCAGCGCTCCCTTTGTTTTTGAAGAGGTTGATTAAAAGTGTATCACGAAACTCCTGCGGGGCTTGACCACTTTCCCACACGACATCAAACAGTTTTTTGAGGTAGGGTATGAGCTCTGATGACACATGACACAGCATTTTATTAGAGTACAATGGTACAATAAATTAAATTAATACACATAAAAATTTTAGTTACAGCTATTTTTTGCAATCATTTCACTCTTATCATAATTACAATAAGCCGTAATCCAAATAAGAAATTTCAGACATGAATTCGAATAGTGCACATAAAATGTTTACACAATGTAATGAAAACCTCCTTTTAAAAAAAAAAAAAAATGTCACTGTTTTATTAGCGCGTAAATCCTGGAAATTTTTCGCACACACTATTTATCGCATTGAAAGAAATCTTTTTAACACTCCGCAATCCAAAGAACTTTTTCGTGTACACTGCATTTATCACACTGAAAATCTGGTTCGCTGTTTTTATATTCCACCAGTCCTGGCACATAGTATCTAGAACTTTTTCGTGTACACTGTATTTACCACATTATTTGCTGTTCCATAAATTCTATGGCACACTGTATGTTGTTTGGGGAAAATGTCAAATATGAGCACTGCTTTTTACTTCACACGGTTGGAAATTTTTCTGTAGACACTTTGAAACATTTTATTGAAAAGTTTTCTCACTTTCTCCATATAAACATTGTTTTTTCGTGTCACTGTATTTACCACACTATTTTAGTAAATCCATAAATCCTATGGCACACTGTATGTTGCTAGGGAAAATGTCAAACATAGGTGCTGCTTTTCTAAAGTACTATGGTTGTAAATTTTTCTGTAAACGCTTTTGAGAGCTCTTTTTTCACTTTTTCAACATTGTGGTGCAATTAGCGGTCCATTTTCAAGTCTGTTTTTAAATGTCTAATTTTATTACACTTATTTTCTGTCTTCAACACATATACACAGGTACTAGCTGCTGTGATTTTCTTTCTACATTGTTGAAAGAGAATTAACTTTGTTTCACAATGAATATTTTTGTCTTGAATATTTAACTATAGTGTTACTAGTAAGATGTGCAAAATTCAAATACGGCTTGGAATGCTAAAATTACATTGTGGCTCTCTGGTATTAACATAGCTTATTAAGCTATTTTTAGCTTTGATCCCATAGAAAGAATGACATCATCTCATGCGAGTTACGTTTTTTTGCAACTTTCTCATAACTTTACCGGATGTCCCCCAGCAACTTATAGGAAACAAAAAATAAACTTTGGTCTATGCAGTGGCTTAAAAGTGCACTGTTAATTTTTTGAACATTATTTATGGATTGAAAACGGTGTATACAAGAGGCATCATGTTGTTTTTAATATACAGCACCATTATTTTAGCATTACCTGCCTATTAGTTGAAAACCGTATATACAGAGGGGTCTTATTTAGCATGACACAAAATTATTTCTTGCACTGTTTATTTCTTGAACATTACTTATGGATTGAAAACCGTATATACAAGAAATATCATTTAGTACCTGAACAAGTTGTTTTTAATATACAGCAGCCATGATTTTAGCATTATCTATGTATTAGTTGAAAATCATATATACAGAAGGGTGTTATTTAGCATGACACAAAATTATTTCTAGAAGTTATTATTTCTAATATACCGCGTGTGATTTTTTTCGCACTGGATGTATATTCTGTTCTCACACATGTCATTGGCTCCGCACGTGTCATTGACCTTTCCACCGAATATGACCTAGACGAGTTACATCCTGTCTCGCGCGTGTCATTGACCTGATACTCTTGAGTCATCAAACACATGCACACCATATGTTCATTATGAGCCATCAATTAACGGTTTACACTGGATGTCTAACACCTGCACGACATGTCCTAATAGGGGGGGGGGGCGGTCGTTTAGATTTATACGTCGCCGACATTTATCGACTTTGGCATAACTTAAGGGTTGCCGAGGACCTGTACTGTTCAGTCCTTAAACGTTTGTTGTTAAGTTCTGTGCGCGGTTTTAACTATTGCTGGTATTTTTGATCAAATTAAAATGGAGAAGTTTATTATCGTAAAGGACGCCCTGAAGAAGGTAAAGCGTTTCAATTTGATGGGTCGCACCCTCGAGTTTAAAATTAAACCCGTACCTGCCCGTGAAGAGCCTGTCGCCTGGGTTAGGAGTGCTATTGAGATAATTGAAAAGGGTACCGAAGGCTTCCAGGCTGACGATCAAGTTGGATTTACCTTTTGCAGTAAGGATTTCAGGAGAGGTGATGGCTGGTTTCGCTGTCGGCCTGCCGAAGAAATTACTTATGACGATATCTGGGGCGTTATCAGCAGTATCTATCAGTCCAACTCGTCTGGCCTTAATGCCGAGATTTTCTGTTTGGGCGTGACATCTGTGAGGCTGTCAAAAGGCAGGGGAAGAAAACGGGGCTCGTGTTTTAACAGTTTTGATGAAGAAAGTAAAAAACGAACCGGAATTTTAACTATAAATAACAAAGACAATATGTGCCTCCCTAGAGCTCTGGTGATATCTATAGCCCGCATAAATAAGGACCCTGATCAGAATAAGGCGCGCAAAGATACTGGAAAGCTTCAGACTCAGAGAGTTCTTAGTCTGCTAGAGGAATCGGGTGTTGTTCTTCCAGAAGCCGGATGCGGAATTCCAGAATTGGAACAGTTTCAGCATCATTTACAAAATTACAAGATTGTAGTTTATCAATATGGCAATAAAGGGCGTAGTGTTGTGTTTGAGGGCGTTAACGAAGGAAAGAAACTTAATCTGCTATATCACGAGAACTATTATAACATGATAACCTCTTTAACATCGGCGTTCGCATGCAGTTATTATTGTGAGGAATGCCACATACCTTATGAGCATTAATCGGAGCATCGCTGTGGCGGCTCGTGTCCCTGCTGTATACAGTCCCCCGCCTGCCCCAAAACACTGAATGTAAAATGCCCAGTGTAAAAGGTCGTTTCGTGGAGTGAGTTATTGTGATAATCACTGGAGGGCGGGATCTCTAGGAAAAGGTACCATCTGTGGCCAGATCAAGCTCTGTACGAGCTGTCTAAAAACAGTCAAGGGCGGTAGAGTCCATACGTGTGGAGAGGTGTTTTGCAAAATTTGTTGCACTCATGTGCCTCAAGACCATCTCTGTTATATACAGCCGGATGAAGGAACACGAAAAACGGCCGACGCTCGATTTATATTTTATGATTTTGAAACGAGACAGGAAAATGTGTTAGAAGACGGGTCCAGGATTCACGAGCCTAATTTATGTGTGTTCAGCCAGGCCTGTGACGAGTGTATTGAAAAGGATATAAAAGTTTATAAAAAATGCGGCCTTCGGCTTCAGACTCTTAAATGTCACGACCTTACATAGCCCTTCATGCATCATCTTTTAACATTGCGCAAGAAATTCAAACAAGTGATATGTCTGGCTCATAATGCTCAATCATTCGATAGTCAATTTATCCTCAATTATGTTTTGACGCAAACAGACCTTAAACCAGAATTAATTATGAAAGGGACCAAAATAATTTCAATGATGATTGGAAAAGTAAAATTCATAGATTCCCATGGCTCTCTCTAAATTACCAAAAGCTTTTGACCTAGGTCCTGAACTTAAAAAGGGTTACTTTCCTCATTTATTTAACATCCTGGAGAATGAAAAGTATGTAGGATCATTACCAGCAGTCCAATATTATAGTCCCGACACAATGAAAACAGAAGATCGCGAAAAGTTTTTGGTGTGGTATGAGGAACATAAAAATGATATTTTTGATATGCAGCATGATTTGGTAGAATACTGTATATCCGATGTAGAAATATTGAAAAGAGCATGCCTTAAATTTCGTCGGCAGTTACTCGAAACCGGTAACGTCTGCCCCTTCACCGAGGCGTGCACAATAGCCTCTGCATGTAACAAAGTGTTTAGAAGAAATTTCCTCAAATACAATTGGAATCATCCCCAAAAACGGATATAGGTGGAGAGAAAACCAAAGCAAAATTGAAATTCAGTGGCTTGTTTGGGAAGAACATGTGCGGCAAATCAATATACATGCTGCCAAACAGAAGGAATCTGTGATTCAGGAGGTTAAAGTGGATGGTTATTGTGAGGAAACAAAGCAGGTGTTTGAGTTCCATGGATGCTATTAGCACGGCTACCTCAGCTGTTTCAAACATAACAGAGATGTTCCATTGCATGATAACCCTGCAGAAACAATGAACTTATGATATGAGTCCACAATCGCCAAAGCCGAGAGACTTAGAGAACTAAGTTACCACGTCACTGAGGTGTGGGAGTGTCAATTTCGGAAAATGTTAACAGAAAGTGAAGAATTAACAACTTACACCGAAAAACACCATTTGGTCATTCTTACACCACAAAACCCTAGAGATGCTTTTTACGGAGGTCGGACTGGGAATACTTTTGAGTATTACAAGTGCGGGCCTAGTGAAAAAATTAAATACGTGGATTTCACTTCATTATACCCCTTCGTTTGCATAACGGGCAAAATGCCGATAAGACACCCATCCGTAATTGTTGGAAGGGCCTGGGATCAGTTAGACTTGAAAAAAATGTAAAATTTTACCTCCAAAAATTTTGTATCACCCTGTATTAGCAATGAAAATGAATAATACACTAATGTTCGTGTTGTGCCGTTTGTGCGGGAAAAACATGGAACAGAAGGAGTGCATGCATAACGACGAAGAAAGATCCCTAACGGGCACGTAGGTTAACGATGAAGTATTGAAAGCTGTGGAAAAGGGTTATGAAATATTGGAATTCTATGAGGTTTGGAAATATGCTGTCCTGAAATACGACAAAACAAAAAATATTTCAGGTCTGTTTACGGACATGATGAACAAATTTATTAAGGTGAAACAGCAGGCATCAGGGTGGCCGTCAAGCTGTGTTACTAAGGAGCAGAAAGAGCAATACATCAAAAATTTTCTGAATAATGAAGGCATACAGCTAGAATTTAGTGAAATTGTTAATAACCCCGGTCTTCGTTCTCTCGCTAAACTAATGTTAAACAGTTTTTGGGGAAAATTCGGCCAGAGAGAAAACCAGACCAAGACCAGGACTGTCAGAAATCCTGGGTGAGCTGTTTGGGATGTTCACAGATCCTGAAATTTGTGTTAGTGCTCTAATTCCCGTAGGAGAAGAAACGCTTGTTGTTGGTTACGAACATAGAGTGGAGGCATTCATGCCTTTATCGACTGTAAATAATAATAATAATGCGTTTATTTCCATAGACTATTACAGTATTGGAATTGTCAAATACAAAATGCAACAAAAAATAATAATAAATATATGTAGATATATATGTACGCAGAAAAGGCTCATCAGATTATTATTTGATGTTACACCAAGAGACTCTTGTAAACCTTATTTTAAAAATAATAAAATCCTAACTATTTCCAGCATATATATATTCAACACTATTAAACTTGTCAAAAAAATCTAAACATGTTTGAAACCAATTCAGACAACCATTCATATAGTACTAGACATGGTAATCTACTAAAAATAAAAAATCACAACACAACCTTGTACAAGAAATCTCCATATCATGCAGGTATTAAAATGTATAACAAGTTACCGTCAGAAATTAAATCCATAAATTCGCTAAATAAATTTAATTCTTGTTTGAAAAGTTTTCTTGCTACAAACGGGTTCAACTCTGTTGAGGAGTACCTGAACCTTGAGCCACAGTGATACTAAAACATCCATACACACTATCTGTGATAATTTAGATTAAATGTTTTAAATATTTACCTGTTACTTGTGATCATTTGATTTGTTAGTCGTAAAATGTGATGTTACATGTATTGTTAGTTATAAATTTTATTGATCCTGTACTATTTACTTGTATTACTGTTGTGACGTTCATATATATACTATGTATATCTGGCATGAGAAATAAATATACTATACTATACTACTAATACTATACTATATACTATACTATACAGTTAGAGGTAGATTACACAACATATGAGAAATAGACAAACAAACAAAGAGATGTACAACTATGATCTAATAAAGGTATATCAATAAATGAGTTATTTAATTATCACAGAATTTGTAGGTACCTACGGTACAAATTGTAGAATCAGATGAGGAACATCTTATTATTATTATTAGCCGTTACTCGAGTCCGAGTATAAAGATGTTACAGTCGATAGATTGTGTACAATAGAACACAAGTAAAAGGTGTAGTCTATTGTAATTCCCATTCATCTACGGTGCACACGACTATGGCTATAGAGGCCAATTCGGGAGAGCACATGTCGATCGCAGTCAGGACAAACATAGACTTGGTTAGGTCTTGGATTCGGCCTTCTTGCAGCAACATTTCCTTGATAGCTGGCCACAACCCCTCGCCATTCGGTTCTGTCCGCTGCAAGTTGCTCCCATTGCTTGTCTGCAATGCCCCAGGATTTTAGATTTTCATGGAGAGCGTCTTTGAACCTCTTTCGTTGACCGCCACGCCTTCTTCTACCGCTTAGCAATTCACCATAAAGTGTACATTTAGGAAGGCGGTTATCATGCATACGATGAAGGTGACCTGCCCATCTTAGGCGTGCTCTTGAAATAAGCACCTCAATTGGAAGGCTGTTTGCTCTCCTGAGTACTTCCACGTTTGATATGTGATGGAACCAACGGATTTTCATCATACTTCTGAGGTGTCTTTGCTGAAAACGTTCTAATTCTTTCACATGACGACGGTAAGTGACCCAGCTTTCACATCCATATAGCAGTGTTGGAATGACAACTGCTCTGTAGACAGCCATTTTCGTTGACAAAGCAAGGTCGTGGTTGTCAAATACTCTCTCTCTAAGTCCCCAGAGTGCTCTAGATGCAGCGTTAATTCTATTTCGAATCTCGCTGTCCATGTTTGCTTTGTCATTAACAACGTTGCCTAAGTAATTGAACTGATCCACCACTTCAAGAGAATTTCCGTTAAGTGTAATGTCTATTTGGTTCACTTGATGAGGAGTTGACATAATCTTAGTCTTTCCAATGTTGATTTTAAGTCCCAAGGAAACATAGCTCTGGGCATACACATCTAAAAGTTCTTGAAGCTCTTCCGGCGTAGAGGCTAAAAGTGCACAGTCATCCGCATACTGGAGATCACAAATGAATCGTGTGCGTGTCTTCGTGAAAGCTCTAAAGCGCCCTATGCTAAAGAGACCGCCATCAAAACGGTATCTGAGACCTATTCCTCTGACTGTCAGTTTGTTGTCAACAGTAATTGTTAGAGCAGTGGTAAACAAATTAAAGAGTAGGGGTGCCAGGACACATCCCTGCCTAACTCTAGTGAGGGTTTGGAAAGGTTCGGTTGCCTCATTATTATACATAACCTGGGCGTTGTTGTTTGTATGTAGACTGCGACATACTTCCACAAATTTTCTAGGGATACCTAAGCGGAGCATAATTTTCCAGAGCACTTCCCTGTCCACCGAGTCAAACGCCTTGGTTAAATCAATGAAGGCCATGTGAATTTCTCCTTGATGTTCGAGTGCTTTTTCTTGAAGCTATTTAAGTGTGAAGATTAAATCCGATGTGCCTCGGTTTGGTCTAAAGCCACTCTGTGTTTCAGGAAGTAACTTTTCCATAACAGGTGTTAGCCTATTTGCCATCGCTTTAGTGAGTATCTTCCCTCCAACAGCCAGGAGAGCTATACCCCTGTAATTTCCACAGTCCGCAGCGCTCCCTTTGTTTTTGAAGAGGTTGATTAAAAGTGTATCACGAAACTCCTGCGGAGCTTGACCACTTTCCCACACGACATCAAACAGTTTTTTGAGGTAGGGTATGAGCTCTGACGACACAGCTTTAAAGATCTCAGCTGGGAGTGTCGTTGGGGTGGTTGATAGCGTTTTGGAAGGCAATATGTTTGCGGTCAAGAAGTTCTTGTATAAAAACTTCATTATCATTGAACCAGTCCTCCTGTTTTTTACTTGCTGCAGTGCCAAGAATTTCCTCACTCGCACTTTTTAAACTGTCTTTAATTTGTGTCCAGGTAGTAGCGACATCTACAAAATTGGTTTCTTCTAGTGCACTCAAATTCTCTTGAACTTTTTGCTTTAGCTCTTCGACGGTTTGTTGGTCACGCAATTTACTAATACAGAGACGGGGTCTACGTTTTACTTGAGTTCTTCGATGTTTGGGTCTCATAACAATTTTCATTTTAGAGACAACAGGACGATGATCGGTCCAACATTCGCTATCAATGCGCGCCTTTGTAATTTGGACGTCCTTGAGATGCTTCCTACGTACGATAACATAGTCTAGTAGATGCCAGTGACCTGATCTGGGGTGACGCCAGGTGCCTTTAAATTTATCCTTTTGTCGGAAAATGGTGTTTGTTATAACTAGATCATGTTCGGCGCATTTAGTTAGGAGTAGTTGACCATTAGCGTTCATGTTGCCCAAACCGCTCTTGCTTATGATGCCTGGCCAGGTGTCTGCATCTCTCCCTACTCTAGCGTTAAAATCGCCAAGAATAACGAGTCGTTCCGTTTTAGGTATTCTACAGAGGGTTTCTTCTAGCTGTTGATAGAAGCTTTGCCATCTGATAGCTCATAGTGTAGCAGCATTAGACGCTCGGATAGGCCTTGTGGTACTTGTGTTAAGTTGGATACAAGTTGATTCCGAACGGCAAATCCTACTCCATGTTGTCTTCTTGAATTGGTGGGAAGACCTTTCCAATAGAAGGTGTAGTACTTTTCTGTGAGAGAGCCTTCCTCCAAAAATCGAGTTTCGCTGAGAGCTGCAACGTCAACATTGAGTCGGTGAAGTTCTCTTAGAGCAGTTCTTCTTTCAGGCCGATCGGTGCGAGTGCTGTCGTTCAAAGTACGAACATTCCAAGCGCCGTAGATGAAAGAATTAGTTTTCTTAGATTTAACTTGTCGGTGTTTTTTCGACATTCGATGAGGTGTCCCTGTGGGCACCCTCCCCCGGAGATCCGATCAGGAGGGTATTTTACCTCCGGATGATTTTGTCCCACTTGAACGCTCCATTATTTTTTTTTTTAAAGCCTTAATCGACTGAAAACGAAGCTGCATTTGAAGTTTTAGCTGGAGCAGGTATGTAACTGACCAGCTCGGTTGCGGAAGGCGAGTGGTGTGGTCCCATGGCACAGAAGGAGACTGCGACGATGGGGTAACCAAACGATTCCAAAAGCACCCTTTGTGTGCGGTGGGTTATTTTTACTGCACTCTTCGTGAGAAGGTGGATGTGCTCACGGCAAAAGGTAAGGGTTATTCCGCCCTCGGAACGTTAGAGCCTCGCTAGTGAAAACAGGGTGCACCAAGTTCAAATTGAACTCATCGCGAAGGTGAGGTTAACAATTGAGTAGGAGAGGCTATAACTTGCGCTTCACTACCCCATTACACCCCAAGAGGTGGAGGAACATCTTACCATCTTCTTGAATATCACAAAATTACTTGCATCTTTTATAAATTGTGGGAGGTGGTTATACATTTTTATTGAAGAAATAAAGGGCCCTCTTTTAGTGTGCTCTAATCTATGGGGCGGTACAAAAATATTTTTTTGCGATCGCTTGCTAAATTTATTAACATTACCACATTTTAAAAGATTATCAATGTTTTTCCTGACGAAACATACAGACTGCAAAATATATATACAATAAATAGTGAGTATACCATGCTGTTTAAAAGAATCTCTGCAGGATATATTGTAGGGAAGTTTAAACATACTTCTCATAATTCTTTTCTGCAAAATGAACACCTTGTTAATTTCAGAACTATTTCCCCAGCACAATATGCAGTATTGCAAATCCGAGTAAATACATCCGTAATATAATATTTTCAGTGTGTCAGCTTCAACAGTGTCCCTTATTTGAAGAAGTGCAAAGTTTAAACTAGCCAGTTTTTTCGTCAGTCTCTCAATATGAGCCTCCCATGACATATTCACATCCATATGAACGCCTAAGAACTTCGTAAGATCATTTTGATGGAGATTGTGATATCCTCTGACCAAAAGACTGAAATCTAACTTAGCACGAATCGAGGAAAACATTAAACACACAGTTTTTTGCTGATTTAGAATCAGGCCATTATCGTGACATTTTATCAACACATAAAGTAGCATTTTTGCTTAGAAGGTCTATGTTTGCAGCAGTTATGATAGAGGAGGTGTCGTCTGCAAAAAGGGTTAAGAAGCAATTGTTTAGGTTAGTTACTAAGTCGTTGATGAAAATAATGAACAATAATGGACCTAATACACTGCCCTGTGGTACCCCTGTCAAGACGTTAACACTATCTGAAAGATATTCTATGCCGTCAAGTACAACTTTGACTGTTTGTGTTCTCTCCAATAAGTAGGACTTAATCCATTCCAATGCTGGGCCACGAATACTGTATATTTCAAGTTTTTTTAACAACAAATTATGATTTATGGTGTCAAAGGCCCGAGATAGATGCCAGCTGATAGTAATTTTTCATCAAAGTTATGCAGAATTTTCTCATAAAAGGGGAGAACAGCATCTTGTGTTGATTTAAAACTCGTAGCAGACCAGGAACCATTAATTGAAAAAATAGTCATACGAAATACTATTACCACTCCTTTGTCGCAGCGGATTATAAAAGTTTTAAATACGTACGAAACAAATAAAAATAGAACTATTGAAATTTTTTAAGTAGATCCCCTTACTTATAGTCAAATAAGAAAGAAAGATGTTTTATATATTGGATGGCGTGCGTATAAATATGTAGACCATATAAATATAGTTCAATGCTATAAATGTTGGAAATTGGGCCACATGGTAATAAACTGTAGAAGTGAAAAGGACATATGTCCAAAATGTACAGGCGACCACAGATCAAATGAGTGTAAATCCAAAGAAGTAATATGTGTAAATTGCAAATATGCCCTAGAAATTTTAAAAATACCAAATATTGATTTTCATCATACAGCTTTTGATAGAAAATGTGAGGCGCATAAAAGAATATATGGACAATTAGAACAAAAAGTAAATTATACAGATAGTAACAAAACACAAAAATAGCAATTAGAAAAAAGAATAATGTACCTAAATATACAGGGTCTGTCACAAAATAAAACTCAACTAAAATGGATAATTTGTCAATGGAAACCTACTGTAATATGCATTTCGGAAACACATGTAACGGTGGAATTTCAGAATAATGAAATAGATGTTGAGGGATATAATACAGTAGTCACATACTCAACAACCCAGCATACTGGAAGAACAATAATTTATGTAAAAAAAGAGTACAAATATGCTGCTGAAATATTAAATGAAACTATTTATATGAATATGTGGTTATCTGGAATTGAACTAATTATAAAAAATTATAGATATAATATTCTCAATATATACCATTCACCGAGTTCTAGTGATGCGATTTTTTTAGAAAGATTGGAAGAAATACTTGAAGTATATTCGGCAAAAAACGAATTATTTATTTTAGTAGGAGACTTTAACATCAATGTAGCTAAAAATACCTATTATTCCAATAGATTAAAAAACATAATTAGAAATAATGGTTTGTATCAAAAAATAGATAAGTTCACTAGAATAACAAAAGAGTCTGCTACAATTATTGACTCAATAATTACTAATGAGAAGGAAATTCCATTTACAATTCATCTGACGCCTAAAATAACAGACCATTGTATTATAACAGTAGATATAAAGAGTAATGATAAACAAGAATCCTTCACAAAAAAATACAGAAATTTTAAACATTTTAACGAACTTAACTTTCAATTAGACTTGATGGATAATGAATGGTTACCAGATTGTACAGATACTAACGTTTTAGCAGAACAACTTGCCAGGTCCCTAATTAATGTGTTAGATAAGCATGCACCTATAGAAGAAAAAGTACTCAAATGTAGCTGGGCCAATAAGATGTGGTGGACACCAACAATAGGACAAGAGATATTAGAAAGAGATAGAATGTATAGAAGAGCAGTCATTACACGACAAGAAGTAGATTGGAGAAATTACAAACAAAAAAGAAATGCGGTTGTAAATGAAATAAGACAACAGAAAGAAATATTCTATCGGGAAAAAATCGATGAAGTTAAAGACAACCCTGTAGAAATGTGGAAAACTTTAAAACAATTAATCAAAAGTAATAAAAAAGGAAGCAATCGAGAAGGCATTATATTTAACAATGAAATGGAAAAGAACAAACAAACTATAGCTAATAAATTTAATGCATATTTTTTGAATAGTTTAGAAGAACTGGTGACTTACCCGAACCAAAGTCAAATTAATGATGTTATAAACAATATGATTGAATGTAATGCAAAATTGGAGAGATTTAAAATACTAGAATTTTATGAATTAAGGAAAATAGTAAAAGAAATGAAAATTAAGAAAAGCAGTGTAGAGGGAATAGCAACATCTATTTTACAATCTGCATTCGAAATAATAGGGGACAGATTTCTACAGGTAATAAATAGTAGTCTAGAAGATGGATGTTTTCCCATAACATGGAAGTTGTCTACGATTATACCATTGGAAAAGAAAATAAATACCATTAAATGTGAAGAACATAGACATATAAATATGGTGCCAATATATGAAAAGCTGCTAGAAATCATAGTGAATGATCAAATCAAAAAATATGTTGAAGATAACAATTTATTGACCAAATATCAAGCAGGATTCAGAAATCAAAATTCTTGTGAGAGCGCAATACAAACCGTGTTAGCAAAATGGAAAAACGCATTGAATGAGAAAAAAGTTATAGGTGTTGTATTTTTAGATCTTCGTAGAGCTTTTGAGACCATAAATAGAAGTCTACTATTATTAAAGTTAAAAAACTATGGGTTAGGTGATACAATCATTAAGTGGTTTAGTGAATATTTATCAAGTAGAACTCAGGTGACAAAATATAACTATACTATATCAACGTCGAAACAGAATATATTCGGAGTACCACAAGGGATGGTACTGGGTCCTACATTATTTTTATTATATATGAACGACATAGTGCAATATGTACAAAAGTGCAATATTCAACTTTTCGCGGATGACACATTGTTATACTACGTAGATGATGACATAGATGAAATTATAAACACTTTAAATGAGGAACTTAAGACCCTAACAAACATGGTTAAAAATAAATAGCATGTACGTGAATATAGAAAAAACAAAGTTTATGTTAATTAAATGTAGACATAACAAAATTGATACAAGCAACCATATGGGCATATATATAAATGAAGAGCAAATAGAACAAGTTATAGCATGTAAATATTTAGGTATTATCATTGATGAAAATTTATCATTCTCTAGTCACGCTTCGTATATCACTAGCAAAATTGCTAAAAAAGCAAATTTATTAGGTAGATTAAGGTATGTCAGCACGTGTGTTCAACATTTTTTAGTAATGCGAGGGAAGACGGACGATTCACCAAAGTAATATTCGATGCTAATATCCTTTTACTCAATTCACAAAGTTTGAATAGTAAAAAAATTGACAGTCTGTATTTGGACATTTGTGATTACGGAAACCTGAACTTTTTGTGTTTTAACGAAACATGGGAAACTTCAGATTCAATAGATAATCTACATATAAGTGAATATTTACTGGCTAGTCATTACTGCAGATCTTCTTTCAAGGGTGGTGGTGTCGCAATATGGGCAAAAAATCACTTGGAGGTAAAAAGTATTGATATACAACAGTTTTGTATTGAAAAACATTTTGAGGCCTGTGCTATATCTTGGAAAGATAATAAGAGTATTACAATTATTGTTAACTGTTATAGATCTCCCTCCGGTGATCTAAATTTGTTTTTAGATAGAATTACTGATTTGTTAAATTATTTGATGAAGCCCAATTTTAATTTAATTGTCTGTGGAGATTTTAATGTTGATTCATATACTGTTTCAAAAGATTTTAAAACTTTATGTAGTGTTTTGTCATGTTTTAATCTGAGCAGCGTTGTGAAGTGGCCTACTCGAGTAACAGACACCACTCTTAGTACTATTGATCATATTTTTATTAATTTCAAAAATGAAGGGTCATGTTGCGTTTTTGATAATGAAATTTCGGATCACAGAACTGTTCTCTTTAATATAAAATCTGAAAATTGTTGTGTAAACTCAAAACATACCACATTGTATAAAAGAAGTTACAATGAAAATGCAATTGCCAATTTTGAAACGGCAGTTCTAAATGAAACTTGGGAAGATATATATAATATTAGCGATATTCATGATGCATTTAACTATTTTAGTGGCATCCTTGTATATTACTTTAATTTGTATTTTCCACACCGAAAAATTTGTGTTAATAAGTCTTCAGATAAAAAATGGGTAAACGATGAGGTCAGAGCATCTAGTACAAAATTAAAGAATATTTTTATTCTAAAGAAAATATGTCCTAACATAACTAAGGCTTACAATATGGCAAAAAAGAATCATAGTCGTTTAATAAAAGATACAAAAAAATGTTACTATCAAAATAAAATTGTACACTCTGATAATCCTGCACGATCTGCCTGGAAGGTCGTGGCTGAATTGTCAAATAAAAATAAATCATTCAATAACATTATTATAAATAATAACGATGGCGTTATACATGAACATCCTCAAATAGTCGCTTCACTTTTTAACGATTTTTTTATAGAAGCTCCTAAAAACATAATTGAGCAAATACCACCCTGTAATACATGCATACCTACTGTAGTTAAACAAACAAATTCATTATTTTTAAAACCGTTTACAACCGAGGAAATGTTAAAATTATTAACAACAAAATTTAAATCCAAAAAATCATCTGGCCCGGATGACATTCCTTGTTTTCTTATTAAAAAAGTGTTGAATTTCATCGTCGAACCACTTACATATCTTGTTAATTTATCATTCGAGACAGGAACATTTCCTAATAGCTTAAAAATTGGAAAAGTTGTACCGATTTTTAAAAGGAATGATAAGCAACTGTTAGAAAATTATAGACCAGTAACTGTGCCCTTTGGTATGTCCAAGGTGATTGAATATTGCTATTTGTATAGATTATTAAATTACTTAGAGACTTTTCAAATCATGACAAAAAATCAACATGGCTTTTCTAGCGGTAAGTCGACCAGTACAGCTATTCATTCTTTTTTGAACAAAATATTAGAATGTGTAGACGCGGGAGAGTGTCCTGTTGGGATATTTTGTGATCTCAGCAGGGCATTCGACTGTGTCAATCATAATTTATTATTAATTAAACTGCAGGATTATGGAATAAGGGGTCCTGCACTTAATTGGGTTACGACATTTTTGGAAGGTCGGAAACAATACGTAACACTAAAACATAAGACACAAAACATCGTGTCCAGAGTTGATTCAGAGTGTCTAAACTTAACCATGGGTGTTCCACAGGGCTCTATATTAGGTCCTGTGCTTTTTCTTTTATACGTAAACGATATTGATTCTTTGCCAGCAACTGCACACTTTACGATGTACGCGGACGACATATCTGTAATAATTTCCAACCCACTGGATAATCTTTTAGAACATAACTGTAATAATATTTTAAACATTTTAAGCAGTTGGTTTTCCCACAATACTTTACATTTCAATGCCGAGAAAACTCATCTCACTAGATTTCACAACAGGCAAAAGAAATGCGACAATTTAAATATTAACATAAATAATACACCTATTTCTAGCGGTGAGGAAAGTATTAAGTTTTTGGGAGTATACTTGGATGAATCCCTGAACTGGAATTATCATTGTGAAACTTTGATATCCAAAATTTCATCGATAGTATATTTATTCCGAAATATTAGAGCTTATTTAAGTAGAGAACAGTTAATTAATTTGTATTATGCTCAAATTGATACACGCTTAAGGTATGGTGTCTGTTTCTGGGGGAATTCCACATTATCATCTAAGGTATTTATTGCGCAAAAACGCATTTTACGATGTATTGCCGACGTACCGAGTGCCTACTCCTGTAAAAATATTTTTAAAGATTTTAAAATTTTAAGCTTGCCGAGTCTGTATATTTTCGAAATATGTATATATGTTTTTATAAATAGGAATAATTTTATTTTAAATAAAGATTGTCATAATATTAATACAAGGCAAAAGAATAAGCTGCATGAGCCTTGTGCCAGGCTTAATATGACTAGTAAATCCCCAAGATTTATAGGACCTAAAATTTTTAACCGATTGCCAGACGAAATAAAATGCAGTAAGACTGTGTGCATTTATTTAAGAAAAGGTTAAAATTATTTTTATTGGATAAATGTTACTATTCTGTATCAGAATTTTTTGTCTCTTAGTTTGTAAGGGCTATATGACTATTCCTATACAATATTCTGTATTGTCGAAAAGGAAAATAAATGATTATTATTATTATTATTATTATTATTATTATTATGGACTAAACTATTAATATATAAAACAATCATCTTACCACACCTAAACTTTTGCGCAACCATTCTATATCTATTAAATAACACTCAGATATATGAAATACAAAAAAAACAGAATCAAGCACTACGGACCATTTTAAAGTGCAATAGATACACAAGTATTAAATACATGCTAGAGCAGACTGAACTTTTAAGTGTCAGACAGACCATTTTCACTAGCACGATGATCGTTATATATAAGATAAAACATGGGTTATGGCCACACCACCTGCTTGAAGATATAACTTTTGTTCAAGACATCCATAACTACGAAACCAGAAATAGGGGGAATTTTTATATTGATACTGTCAATACATCATATGGTCAGAATAACTTATTTCACAAAGGACTTATAGAATATAATCAGTTGCCAGATGCCATAAAGAATAGTGAGACACTCTCGTTTTTTAAAAGGAAGTGTGGAGATTACAGTATCGAACATATCGAAATATAAATAAATATTTATTTTGTCTAGTTCCGTTTTTTGTATTGTAATGTAAGTCTACATATATTTATATTTATTTATTATTTTTGTTGTATGTACATATTTAACTGTTCTATTATAAATGTAAATAAGATTGTAAGTTAGCTATGTGCTATTAAATAAAGGTTATTATTATTATTATTATTCTTGCAAAACCCATATTGCCTAAGGGTTAACAGGTTATATTTAATTAAAAATGAATTTAATCTGATTTCAAATGCCTTTTCATAAATTTTTGAAAATATCAATAAAAGAGTTATCGGTCTATAGTTTTCCATGGAATGTGGATCATTTTTTTTTTTGTAAACTGGAATTATTAGCGCAGCTTTTAACTGTTGTGAAAATTGTCCATTTTCAAAAGATACATTTATGAGGTATGTCAGGATACTAATAAAAAAAGTACTAACTTCCTTTATTAAACAATATGGCACATCATCTGGGCCTGATGATTTTTTCTTGGAAACAGAATTTATAATATCAGCAGTCTCAGTCTCTGTAATGGTCATTAAATACATAGTGTTGTTATTAACTTCTTGTGCATTTGTAACATCAAAAGTCTCAAAAATAAATGTGGAGGTAAGTTCACTTACCGAATCAACAAAGTTTGTGTTGAAACCATTTTAAAATCTCACTTTTTAAATTAATTATTTTAGAAGGTAATTGCTTTTTATTATGACCAACATTAGTGTTTTCTCTAACTATACCCCACATGGTTTTAGATTTATTAGAAGAATGTATTAATTTGTTTTGATAATAAGCCTTTTTTGAATTTTTTATATTTTCTTGGTGATTAATTTTTAATAGAATAGAATATAGAACTTTATTCGTGTAAGTATACAATAAAATTTTACAATAAAATTTATGTTTACACTCGTCATACGGGTAAG